>JAJPUD010008747.1:6346-16564 GCA_023553655.1 Myrmecobius fasciatus
TATATATATATATATATGTATATATATATATATATATATATATCATAATTTCATTTGGTCCATTCTATTTTTTCCATCCTCTTATTAGGATAACTTCATTTTGTATTTAAGTGAATGTAAGCGATCAATGACTTTGCCAAAACTTTTGTTCTGACTTCTTTGTAGAATTTTACAAGAGATCACAGTATCCTATCCTGCCCCTCTTTCAACTGTGAAATAACTTCACCCAAGGCTATAGTATGACTCAGACTAAACCATGATCCTTATTCATTATGAAGCATAACTGATCAGGAAGATCAGGAAGATTTGGGCTAGAATTCTGACTCCCATGACAGTTTTGTGACTGTGGACAAATGATTTTATCTAGCAAAAACTTATTTTTTTCTAAGAAATAAATTTTTAACCATATTAATATGATTTTTTCTTCAACAGAATTTGGTAAGAATTAAAATGAATAGCATGTTGAACCTTGGAGATTTGAGTTCAAATCCCATCTCAAACATTTGCTAGCCAGATAACCTTAGGTAAGTCACTTAATCTGTGTCAGCTTCAAATCAAGAAATTAAGATAGGAAAAAAGAGACAAAAAAGAAAAAAAAGTTTCTGACATTAAACTAATAGGAAAAGATCCAAGTTAATGTCTTGTACATAAAAGATAACTAATATTTACTTGTTGAAATGAACCTAAAACCATACCATTATATCAGCATCTGTCAAATGGAATAATAATAACACCATGGTAATTCAGAGATCATTGAAATGTTATACCTAAAATGTTTTAAAGACTAAAAACAAAATATAAATGTTAGTTATTATCATGATGATAATAAAGATAATAAAATATATATATATATATATATAAATTGCCTTGCAAATGTTAACATGCCATGTAAATATAAATCTATTCTCAAAGATAATCAGTGTAGCATAGTAGATAGAAAACTGGTCTTAAAGCCAGAAAATTTAGCTTTCTATCTTCTCACACACTGACAGTATAATCTCTAGTTCAGTCACTGAACACCTGGTCACTATAGGAAACACTCTTTTGTTTTCGTTTTTAATTCTCAATAGCATTTTATTTTCTAAATACATATAAAGACAATTTTCAACATTCATTTTCATAAGATTGCTTTCTAGATTCTTCTCCCTTCCCTCTTACTTCACCCTTTCATCAAGACAGCTAGCATTCTGATAGAGGTTAAATATGTGCAACTCTTTCAAATGTGTTTTCAAATTTGTTATGCTGCACAAGAAAAATCAGATCAAAAGGGTGAAAATTATTAGAAAGAAAAGAACAAAAGCAAACAAAAGATGAAAATACTATGCTTTGATCCACATTCAGCCCCCATACTTCTCTCTCCAGATGCAAATGGCATTTTCCATCTCATGTCTATTGGAAATAACTTGAATCACTTCATTGTTGAGAAGAACCAAGATATTCACAGTTGATCATCCCAAAATCTTGTTGTTACTATGTGAAATGTTCTCTTGGTTCTGCTCTCTCTTCATTCAGCATCAGTTCATTTAAGTCTTTTGTGGCTTTTCTCAAAATTTCTTGCTTATCATTTCTTATAGAAAAATAATATTCAATTGTATTTATATATAATAACTTATTCAGTCATTCTCAAACTGTTGGACATCCACTTAATTTCTAGTTTATAATTACAAAAAGGGCTGTTTCAAATATTTTTGCACAAATGAGTCCTTATCCCTCTTTTATGAACCTTTAAAGATATAGATACAGTACTAAGAAAGCTGGATTAAAGGATCTGCAGTGTTTTGTGGCTCTTTGGACATAATTCCAAATTGTTCTCCAAAATAATTGGATAATTTCACAAATCCCTCAAAAATTCATTAGTATTTTGGTTTTCTCACATCCCTAGCAACATTTATCATTTTTTAAATCATTGTAGGCAATCTGAGAAATTTGAAGTAGTACCTCATAGTATCTTAATTTGCATTTGTCTAATCAATAGTGATTTAGAGAATTTCTTTTTCATATGATTGGAAATGGTTTGATTTCTTCCTCTGAAAATTGTCTGCTCATATCCTCTGACCTTTTGTTTATTGGGGATTGATTTGTATTAAAACTTCAATTCAGTTTTCTATATGTTTTAGAAATGAGGCTTTTCTCAGAAACCCTGGTTGTCATTTCCACCCCCATTTTCTGCTTCCCTTCTATTCTTGGCAACGTTGGATTATTTTGTGCAAAAACTTTTAATTTAATGTAATAAAAATTATCCATTTTCTATTTTATAATGTTCTATAGTTCTTCTTTGGTCATAAATTCTTTTCTTCTCCAAAGATCTGGTAGATATACCATCTCTTGTTCTCCAAATTTGCTTAGTATCATTTATGTTCAAAGCATGAACCCAATTTGACTTTATCTTAGTATAAGATGTTAAATTTTGGTCAATGTCTAGTTTGTGCCATATCATTTCTCAGTTTTCCTAGCAATTCTCAACACATAGTAAATTTTTATTTCAGAAGCTGGAATCTTTAGGTTTACCAAACACTAGATTGCTATAGTCATTGACCATTGTGTCTTCTGAACCAACTTTTTCGACTGATTCACCAGTCTATTTCTTAGCAAGTATCAAATAGTTTTGATGATTTCTAATTTCTAATATGACTTTCTTGTGCAGATAGGTCACTTTCCTTTGCATTTTCCTTTATATTTTTTAATTAATGTTTTTCAAATTCTTGACCTTTTGTTCTTTCAGATGAGTTTTTTTTCTAGTTCAATAAAGTAATTTTTTGAAGTTTGATTGGAATGGTATTGAATAAGTAGATTGATTTGGATAAAAATGTCATTTTTATTATATTAGCTCAGTATATCCATGAGCACATAATATTTTCCCAGTTATTGAGATCTAACTTTATTTGTATGAAAATATTTTATAATTGTGTTCATATGGTCCCTGTTTATGTGTTGGTAGGCAGACTTCCATGTATTTTATTTTGTTAGAAGTTATATTAAATGGGATTTCTTTTTCTGTCTCTTGCTGCTGGGCTTTGTTGGTAACATATAGAAACAATCATTATTTCTGACGGCTTATTTTACATTTTGCCAATTTGCTAAAGTTGTTAATTGTTTCTAGTAATTTTAGTTGATTTCCTAGGATTTTCTAAATATACCATTATATCACTGACAGAGTGATAGTTTTCTTCACTAAAGACTTTTATTTTCAAAGCATATGCATAAATAATTTGCAGCATTCATCCTTTCAAAATCTTGTGTTTCAGTTTCTCCCTCCCTTCCACCCACTCTCCTCTAGACAACCAATAATCCAATATATGTTAAATACGTGCAATTCTTCTATACATATTTCCACAATTATAATGCTGCACAAGAAAAATCTGATTAAAAAGAAAAAAAATGAGAAAGAAAACAAAATGCAGGCTAAGAAGAGCATAAAAATGAAAAAAAAAAACTATGTTTAATACACAGTCAGTTCCCAGTCATCTCTCTGAATGCAGATGGCTCTTTTCATCTCAAGACCATTGGAACTGTCCTGAATCATCTTGTTGTTGAAAAGAGCCATGTCTGTCAGAATTGATCATCATATAATCTCGATGTTTCTATGTACAATGTTATCATGGTTCTGCTCACTTCACTAAGCATCAATTCAAGTAAGTCTCTACAAGCATGTTTGAAATCATCCTGATGATTATTTCTTATAAAACAATAATATCCCATAACATTCATATGCCATAACTTATTCAGCTATTCTCCAACTGATGGGCACCCAATCAGTTTCCAATTTCTTGCCAATATAAAAAGAGTTGCTACAATTTTGCTGACATAGGAAATAGTGATAGTTTAGTTTTTTTTCCCATTTTTTGCTTTAATTACTTAGATTCTTTTCCTCCTCTTATTGCTAAATTTAATATTTCTCATGTAATATTGTATAATAGTGATGACAGAGGGCAACTGTTCTTATGGGAAATGCTTATTCCCAGTATGGATGATGTTTGGTGATGGTTGGTTTTAGACAAAATTCCACTTATTATTATTATAATGCTCTCTAGTGTTGTTATTAGGAGTATTGTATTACCATGCTGATAAATTATTGTAATCTGTTTGTTAATATCTTGTTTAATAGTTTCACATCAACATTCATTAGGGAAATTAATCCATAATTTTCTTTCTCTCTATTGGCCCTTCCAGGTTTAAGTATTAGCACCACATCTGTTTCATAAAAGAAATTGGGTAGAACTCTTTCTTCATTTATATTCCCAACAATTTACATAATATAGGAATTAAATTTTCTTCAAATGTTTGACAGAATTCATTTTTAAATTAATTTGACACTGGAGATTTTTTCTTAAGGAGTTCATTAATGTCTTGTTCGATTCTTTTTTCTCTTCTATTAATCTGGGTAATCTATATTTTTTAATACTTTTCCATTTTAATTAAGTTTTCAGAATTATTAATATACAATAGGGCAAAATAACTCTTAATTATTGCTTTAATTTCTTCTTCATTGGTATGATTTCACCTTTTTCATTTTTAATACTAGTAATTTGGTTTTCTTCTTTCCTTTTTCTAAACCAATTAAGCAAAGGTTTAGCTATTTTGTTCTTTTTTCATAAATTGAACTCAGTTCAATTTATTGTTTCAATACTTTTTCAATACAATTGTTTTCAACAATTTTTCAAATGACTACTCTCCTTTGCATTTCAGAATGTCCAATTTGCTTATTGTTTATTTAAAAATTGTTCTTTTTTAACTTTTTAGTTGCATGCTCAATTCATTGATCTCTTTATTTCTTTCAATATTTTTTCTTTCAGTTTTATCAATAGTTCTTTTGATTTTCAGAATTTCTAACTTGCTATTTGTTTTTTTTAACTTTTTAAAACTTTTTCTAGTTTTTGTTAGTTGCATGCCTAAGTCATTAATCTCCTCTTTATTTTATTCATATAGGCATCTAGAGATATAAAATTTCCCCAAAACCTGCTTTGGCTTCATCCCATAAGTTTTGGTAGTTATCTTATTATTGTCATTCTCTTGCATAAAATTATTCATTGTTTCCATGTTTTGTGGTTTGACTCTTTCACAAGTAAGGATTAGTCTATTTAGTTTACAATTATTTTTTATCTCTTTTCAATGGCCCTTTATTATAAATAAATTTAATTGCATCATTATTTGAAAAGGATGTATTTACTATTCATGCTTTTCTGCATTTGACTAAGGTTTTTATGCCCTAATATATGGCCATTTTCTATATAGGTTCCATATATCATTGAGATAAATGTATATTCCTTTCTATCCCCATTCAATTTTCTCCAAAAGTCTATCATACCTAACTTTTCTAAAAATTCTATACATTTCCTTAACTTTCTTGCTTATTTTGTAATTATATTTATCTAATTCTAAGAAAGGAAGGTTGAGATTCCCCACTATTTATTTTGTCTTGCAACTCACTTAATCTCTTCTTTAAGAATTTGAATGCTATACCACTTGATGCATATATGTTTAGTACTGATATTTCTTCATTATCTATGGTACCTTCAGCAAGATAATGTTTTCTTCCTTATCTCTTTTTATGAGATTTATATTACTTTAACTTTTTGTGGGAAAAGGATTACTACCCCAACATTTTTGTTTTCCTTCAACGGAAGCATACTATATTCTGCTCAATCTTTTTATCTTTACTCTATATGAATTTCTCTGCTTCTTATAAACCTATTTTTACATTCTAGCTTTTGTTACACTATGCTATCCACTTCCATTTTGTGGAGGAATTCATACTATTCATCTTTATAGTTAATATTACTGTTTTTCCAACTATCGTATTTTCGGCATTTATATTTTTCTTTCTCCCTTCAATCTTTCTCTCCTTACCAGTGTTTTGTTTTATACTCCTACCTCATTTTGATCAGCCACCCCTTTCTTATCTCTTTCCCTTTCTGCCTTTCCCTGTGGAAATTGAATTTTATTCTTTGAAAGAAGTGGCAGTATACGTTGATGTAATTAGTTATATTGTGAGATGTTGGTGGGTCTGCACAGATTGCAATGGAATTAAAGTAAAAGTGTCACAAAATCCAAAAGTCTAGTTTATATATGCTATTAAAAAGCTTAAGCTATTTTCATTTTAATAATCTGGCATGGCATCCATTATAGAGAAGAGATAAAATGTCATGCAAAAAGAGGTAATGACAAGTAATGTTTTTAAATAGAAGCAAATCAAATTCCATAGATATTCATCCTTTGTGTTTTGGAAAAGATATTTGATGGTTAGTGCTTGAGATTTTTAAGCTGTTTTCTGTCCTATTCCTTAAGCCAGGGCTCCACTTAATAAGGATAGTAAAAAAAAAAATTAGATATCTCCTGTTCAGTCTCTGACAATAAGAGATAATCCCTAGTCCTTTAAAAATCAAATAAGAGTTCAGAGGTGATAAGACATCCATCTATTTGATAGGGCTCTTATTCACACAAATCTCCAAATATACTTAAATTTAACAACTGGCTGCTTTTGATGGCATGGATCTACTCTATATTTAATACTCTTTTAAAACCACAAAGGCTACGGTCAGCTAGGTGGCACAGTGGATAGAGCACCAGCCCTGAAGTCAGGAAGACCTGAGTTCAAATATGATCTCAGATGCTTAACATTCCCTAGCTGTGTAACCTTGGGCCAGTCACTTAACCTCAATTGCCTCAGCAAAAACAAATAAATAAAACAAACAAGCAAAAAAAAATACTAAGGCCCAAATATTGGTTTATTGAATTGCATTTAAAATTATTATAAATATTGTCTGTCCTCACTGGGCTGCATTCATTTCTTAATTACAGTCATCACCTATAAACTAAAACAAGAGAGCAAAATTATTTTTTTTCTTTTTCTTACCTTGAGGTTTTTTGGAAATAAAGTAGATTACATTTTTAGGTCTTTAAGACTATCACTTCCTAAAACTTCATTTATTAGCTAGACATATGCTTAGTCTCGTGGGCAATATGATTTAATGGATAAAGAACTAGTTTTTGATTCAATATGAGTAAATTTCAACATGTCTAAGACACTCATAAATTGCATAAACATGAGAAAGTCATTTAACCTTTCTCTAACATTATAAGTAAGTTAGAAAAAAGTTGCTGATTCAACTTGAAAATGATTTCCACATTAGGAGTTCCCTAAACTAATCAAATCAGAAATCTTTAAAAACAAACCAACACCCCCCAATATAAACAAGCATGTTCAAATCACCAACTTTGCTGTTGTGGATATGTTATTATTTTCCTACTTTTCACCTGAATTGCATTAAACCAATGGAAATTGCTTCTATTCTAACTTGTTTTCTCATTGATGTGTGCCCCATTTCACCTGAGAATATAAAGCTTATGCCACATGGGATGTAAAGATTATTGAGAGAGGAAGAGAATAAGCTAAGTCTAAAAGGATAGAGAAGATTTAGAAAAAAATAGTCAAAAATACAATTCTGATGATTTTAGTATATATTCCAAACTGGAGCCCAGTAAAAGCAATCGGTGTATCTTTCTTTTTTCAGTAAAGATTTTTTTTAATTTTCAGAACATATGCATAGATAATTTTCAACATTCACCCTTGTAAAACCTTGTATTTTGTATTTCTCCTTTCACTCATTCTCTTCTCACTAGTGATTTGTTTCAGACCCCTACTTCACTTTGATCAGCCACCCCTTTTTTATCCCTTTCCCTTTCTATTTCTGCCTTTGCCTAAGAAAATTGAATTTTAACCTTTGAAAGTGGTGGCAATATACTTTGATGAAATCAGTTATAATTTGAGATGTTGAGATATATATTGAGATCCCCCCAAAATAATAATTTTCCCTCCCTTTCCCCCATCCCTTCCTTTAGACAGCAAGTAATCCAAACTATGTTAAACATGTGCAATTCTTCTATACATATTTTCACAGTTTTCATGTTGCACAAGAAAAATCAGATCAAAAAGGAAAATAAAATTAAGAAAACAAAATGCAAGCAAAGAACAACAAAAAGAGTGAAAATACTATGTTGTTTTATACACACTCAGTCCCCACTATCCTCTCTCTGAGTTCAGATCACTCTCTTCATTACAATACCATTGGAATTGCCCTGAATCATCTCATTGTTAAAAAGAATTGAATTGACCATTAGAAATGATCATTATATAATCTTGCTGTAGCTATGTACAATGATCTCCTTGTTCTACTGCCTTCACTTAGCATCAATTCATGTAAATCTGTCCAGGCCTCTTTGAAATCATTCTTCTGGTTATTTCTAATAGAACAATAATATTCCATAACATTCATATGCCATATCTTATTCAGCCATTCCTCAATTGATAGGCATCCACTCAGTTTTCAGTTTCTTGCCAATACAAAAAGGGCTGCCACAAACATTTTTGCACATATGACTCCCTTTTCCTCTTTTATGATATTTTTTGGAATATATACCCAGTGGAAACACTGCTGGATCAAATGATATGGACAGTTTGATAACCATTTGGGCAAAATTCTAAATTGTTCTCCAGAATACTTGGATCAGTTCACAACTCTACCAACAATGTATTAGTGTCCCATTCTTCCCATATTCCCTCCAACAATTGTCATTATCTTTTCCTGTCATCTTAGCAATCTGAGAGGTGGGTAGTGGTACCTCAGAGCTGTCTTAATTTGCATTTCTCTAATCAATAGTGAGTTAGAGCACCTTTTCATATGACTAGAAATGGTTTCTTTTATTAAAAGCAGCAGTGATTTAAAAAAAAAGAACTTTTAGCATTTTGCTTTTTGGGACATTGTGACAAGATTTATAATTGTAAACCTAGAAATTTTTGGCAACTTTCCTTGAGATTTTTCTAGAAAGTAACGAAGTAAGTAATTTTAATCATTTATATGCAATTTTCCCATTGACCATTTTAAAGGCCCATTATACTATCATTTCATTTGAAAATTAGCATTTTGTTAACCTGTTCCTTCAAATGGCATTTGATGTCTTTTCTTCTAATAAGTCTTCTGTATTTTTCACTTGTTGCATATAATTACAAAAGAAATCCAATATTACCCAAGTTTATTATCCTAGTTCATTAATATACATTCATTATATTAGCCAATGAATAAGAATTGTTTTAGTATTTTTTTTTCTTCATGGGCAACCACACTGCATTTTGACTTAAATACCTGGTCAATTCTGTCACACAAGATGCTATTGCAGTAAAACAACCAAATCAAGAAAAAACTTATCCATGAGATGTCCAGGTATTTAGCAGAGATAATGAAATCATCTGGTTGTTTTGGCACTACATTAGATACATACCCTAAGAGTTGATATCTAGGTCCATATATAATTTTTTTCATATAACTTAGAACACAGTGACACATGCCATTAGGTTTTTAATAAATACATTTCAGTCATGGAGAAATTCACTAAAAAGTTAGCAGTGAAGATTTTTATATTTGTTGTTACCTTAAAGGCTAGGGAATTTTGTTTTCTTTTACAACAGACCATAAAGTGTTTCAAATTTTTCATTAGACTCTAAAATTAGGTTTGCAGATGAGTGATAACTGTGTAACTAGTAGTCACTGCCTTCTTTTTTATTAAAGCTTTTTATTTACAGAACATATGAGTGATTTTTCTACATTGACCTTTGCAAAAAAAAACATTTTTGTTCCAAATTTTTCCCCTCCTTTCCCCCACCCTCACTTGTAGATGACAGGTAGTCTAATACATGTTAAATATGTTAAATTATATGACAAATCCATTATATGTATACATATCTATATAGTTATCTTACTGCACAAGAAAAATCAGATCTAGGGGAAAAATACCTAATAAGGAAAGCAAAACGTAAGCAAATATTCAGAGAAAGTGTTAAAATGTTGTGGTCCACACTCAGTTCCCACAGGCCTCTCTCTGGATGTATATGATTATCTTCATTGCTGAACAATAGGAATTGGTTTGAATCACCTCATTGTTGAAGAGAACTATGTCCATCAAAATTAATCATCATATTGTTGCTGAGTCACTGCACTCTTAAAGGATTTACTGATTTAATATAGCAAAAGATTTGTCATTTCATTGGATATACATACCCACTGCACCAATAAAGACTACAACTAATCTGCATCTTGATATAAATAAATAAATAATGAATTTGCATGAGTTTCTATCCAGAGTTTACTATACTAGAAAGTCATGAACAGAACACTTGGCAATCACTGATCAACTTGCTGGAAATGAAACCTTTTGAACTTAGGT
>JAJPUD010008747.1:16574-42408 GCA_023553655.1 Myrmecobius fasciatus
CCTACCTTTCGGAGGCAAGCCATTTCACTTTGAAATGTTTTTTTTTTAATTTTTATGCAATATGTCCACATGTCAAACCTACAATACATACAATTTTCCTAGTTCTATCCCTGTGACACCAGAGTAAATTTGATTTCTCTTTCATGTAGCAGCTATTTAATTACTTGACTTCAAGGTCTTATTATAGAAGAATAGTTTCTCTCATTCCTATGATTGCACAAACTGACTCAAAAATTTTGTGCAAGAGGAAAAGCAATTTCCCCACAGTCTAGGACACAAAGAACCAAAACAAAAACAATGGCTGACACCAGATATTGCTTCTCACTAATCTCTAATAAGCAAACTGAGCACATCTGCCTAACTATCTCTAGACAGGCCAGGCTTCCATAGCCAGCTTTATGGACTTATGATAGAAATAGAAGTAGCCATAACCCCCTACTTCTTGTGCCAAAGATAAGAGAGGTGTGCAGGTTGTGGGTAGGTTGTTAAGATAACAGAACTTAGCCAGAGAACTAATGGAGGAAAGTAGAAAAGGATAAGTGTGTGGCACGTATCACTTGACTAATACTGAAGGAGAGAAAGACCATCTATTTGGGGCTAATTCTGTCCTCTCAAAAGTCATTCATGGTGGAGATCAAAGTAGGTCAATTACAATTTGCTCAGCATATAAATGGAATGAGAAGGCTTTAAGAAACAGCTTCCAGAGAACCTTCCTTTAAAAAAAAGAAGTGATTTCACACCTGTCAGATTGGCTAAAATGACAGGAAAAGTTAATGATGAATGTTGGAGGGGATGTGGGAGGGCTGGGACACTGATGCATTGTTGGTGGAGCTGTGAACGGATACAGCCATTCTGGAGAACAATTTGGAGCTACGCTCAAAAAGTTATCAAACTGTGCATACCCTTTGACCCAGCAGCATTTCTATTGGGCTTATATCCCAAAGAAATCATAAAGGAAGGAAAAGGCCCCACATGTGCAAGAATGTTTGTGGCAGCCCTTTTTGAAGTGGCTAGAAACTGGAAACTGAATGGATGCCCATCAATTGGAGAGCGGCTGAATAAATTATGGTATATGAATATTATGGAATATTATTGTTCTGTAAGAAATGACCAGCAAGATGATTTCAGAGAGGCTTGGAGAGACTTACATGAACTGATGCTGAGTGAAATGAGCAGAACCAGGAGATCATTATACACGGCAACAACAGTACTATATGACGATCAATTCTGATGGACATAGCTCTCTTCAACAATGAAATGTTTCAAACCACCTCCAATTGTTCACTGAAGAAAGCCATATACACCCAAAGAGAGGGATGTGAAATGTGGACCACAACATAACATTCTCATACTCCTTGATTGATGTTTGCTTACATTGTGTTTCCTTTATCTGATATATTTTTTGTGTAGATAAGATTTTTCTTGCACAACAATGATAAGTTTGGAAATATGTATACATATATTCGATTTGCCAATATTTTAACATAATTAACATGTAGTGGATATCCTGCCATCTAGGGGAGGGGTGGGGAGCTGGGGGGAAAATTTGTAACAGAAATGTATGTAAGGGTTATTGTTGAAGAATTACCCACACATATGTTATGCAAATAAAATAAAAAAAATGTTTAAAAAAATAAAAAAAAGAAGTGATTAAAAAAGAAGAATATAAAGTAAAGGGGGAATACTAAAATTTCAAAGAGCTGAGGAGGAATAAAACTCAATTGAGAACTTTGAATATAAGCAAATAAACCAGCATAAGGGAATATGACCTTGAGATTAGATAAAATAGATATCTGTGAAGGAATTTTTTTAGATAATACAAAATGATTTGGTACCTGAAAAAACAGAAGCATCCTGTGGATGCCCAAGAGAGCATAGAACCTTATCAGGATGTCTCTGCATGATTTAAAATAGAAATAACATAGGAGAGAGCAAATATATTAATGGTATAAAACAACTTATTTCAAAGAACATGTTAAGAAGGGTACACAATTATCAGTCATATTTGAGAAGCAATGGAAGTAAGAATAAACTTATAAAATTTAGTAGAAGACATAATCAAAAAACAAGATTTTTCTAGGTTAATTTAAAGTTGAATCTACAAAATTAAAAAAAAAACATTAAAATTATAAAACTTTTTAAAAGATTTCTAAAATAAAATTTCCCCTATTAACAACAGTAAGAGCATTACCTGGAGTATTTGATGCACTGCACAAAAAAAACAGAAATGCAAGGAGATGGAAAAAAGGAAAGATGGGGAAAGTAGATTATCTAGATTATTGGATATCTTCTATTACTTCAGAAAGTAATAATGAAGTCTTAAGGTTTTGGATAATTGATTGTCAAAATATCTAAATGATGAGGGAATAATTAATGACAGAAATATGACATTACAACCAAAACCAGACTATCTTAAAGACATCAATAACTAATGAAGCATATGTTCTTCATGTTTATAAAATCTTCATGAGAATAATTACACAAACATTAAAGAATTCTTTCATGAAATTATCATAGAAATCATCACCATGTTTATGCAAACACCAGTTTACAAATTTTAGCCTATTACTTGTCACAGAACTGATGGAAAAGCACCCAGAATATAAGATTCCACTGTGATTATTTTTGTTGAAGAAAATGCAGCTTTAAAAGTTATTTTTGAATAAAGTTTTCTTTGCTATATTGAGCGCAGAAACTTGTTAAAAGAATGAGTAACAAATAATGTAGATGTTTTCATTTCACCAAACTCTAAAAATATAGTATACTTAACTAAATTATTTGCCACTGTCATGATGAATATCCAATCTTGAGTCCAAATATACATTATTTAGTTTTGAGTGAAGAAAATATTGCATATAGGAAAAAATATATAGATGCTATAGATTGGATTATTTTTATTTGTAATATCTTCGAAAAAAATCTGACATCAAAATTTATTTCAATAGGAGAAATGTAAATGATCATGAACCACATGAATAAAAACAAGGAATAAAGCCTGCATAAGTAATTACAGGAAAGATTAAAAGCAAATCAATGATATAGTATCATTTCACACATATTAAATATATGTATATATTGAGAAAGAGAGAAAATTATTTAGACCTTTACCCTCTTTAATTTAGAAAATCTGAGTGGAGAAATACTCTTTATCAATACAAATTAGTGTTTTTCTTCTTCTTACAAACTAGTAGAGTTGCTCCACTTATGGACAGCAATTCAAGTTCTTGCTTGGTCATCTGGTCAGAATATATCAGAGTCAAGATTTCAGAATATTATGATTGCTTTCTATTTATTAACATATATGCCTATCATTTTTATTTTTAAAGATTTTGGAAAATGATCCTATTCATAGTTGAAATGGCTATGAGAAAACAAACATTTAAATGCACTCTTGGTGAAGTTGTCATTTGGTTTAAACATTTGGGAAATCAATTTGGAATTATATTAGAGAATTGCTTAATTCTCCATTACCTGGAAACTCCACTCTTGGACATATAATCTAAGGAAATCAAAGATAGAATGAAAGTATTTATAGAAACCAAAATATTTATAACATTACTTTTCATTGAAAGAAAAAAATTGGGAATAGGGTAAGTGTCCATCAACAATTGTAGAGTTATACAAATTTTGATATGTGAAAGATTAATAATGTATTGTAAGGAAAAATAAATATCATAATATCATATAGAGAAATATAGGGAGAATTCTATGAATTGTTATGGAGGAAACAAAATGAAAACAATTATATACACATTAAACATAGCAATATAAAGGAGGGTGGCACAAAAGGAGTGTAAGACTCAGGTGAAATAACTGTTCAATATTTAATGGTGTCTAATGCGGAAATGTTTGTTCTTGCTCTTTATGGAACAGTGATGAAGTACACATGAGGGATACTATATAATTTTTTCAATCATGTTCAATGTATTGGGAGGTTTTAATTTAGTAATTTTTGTTTATGGGTCATGTACAGAGAGGGTATTTTGGGAAAAAAATAACTGGGATATAATCACATATCAAACAAATGTATTAAGAAGTGATACCATATCGTTGTTTTGCTTTTAATTTTTCCTGTAATTACTTATGCAGGCTTTATTCCTTGTTTTCATTCATGTGGTTCATGATCATTTACATTTCTTCTTTGGAAATAAATTTTATGTCAGATTTATTTCAAAGATATTACAAATAAAAATAATCCAATCTACACTATCTATATATTTTTTCCTAGATGCAATATTTTCTTCACTCAAAAATAAATAATGTGTTTTTGGTAGACAATGTGTAAGGTAGCCAAAATCTAGGAATATGTATGGCCATCAAAATTGTTTGTCATTGTAATGGAAAATGCCCAGTATATAGATGAAATTGAAAAGGAATTTCAAATATTCTCCTTTGGCCCGTGATAAATTCTAAATTGCACCAAGTCAAAGAAAATTGAAGTGGTGAGAATAAGGAGAGGGAAGGGAGCAAAAGTCTAAGAAAATGACAGAATAAGTCAGAAAATTTAAAGCTCTCAAGATTTCCTCCAAAAATATAGTAAAATTGCATCTCAGAGTTAACTTAGAGCAGTGAAAACAAATAAGACTTAGGGCAGAAGAAGGACCTTCCTGGGACAATCTCAGAGGACTGGAAGAAAGACCTTAGGACAGAGTTCTAACAAGTATGAAATATAAGCAACTTCAGATTAGCTCCTCTGAAACAGCAAGCAGGGAGGCCTGAAGCTCTGAGTTAGCCTCAGCTCAAACCACTGGGATTTCACTTTTCAGACATTTGGGAATTACACATCTGAGCCCTAAATGATTGAGGGAACCTCTGCTGATAAGGAATACCAGACCTAGCTAGCTGTACTTCTGAGACATGATCCTAAGAAAAAAAGCAGCACCTGCCCAGTGAATACAGAAACAGTTGGGCAAGTTATAGATATTGATTGTCATTACATACAGCAGGGTGGAGTTCCTGGTTTTGGGTTCCAGGTCAGAAAAAAATGAAGTAAAGTCTAGAAGCATCATCTACCTGACCCCAGAATGAGAGGTGATTTCATAATTCTTATTTTTTAAAAAAATGAGCAGATAAGGAGAAAGAACTCAATCATAGAAAGTTACTATAGGAATAAAGAAGACAAAGGTTCAACGTTAGAGGAAAATGCTGAAGTAGTCAAAAAGTCTCTCTTACCCCCAAAGAGTAACATTAAATATTATCTACCCAAAAAGATTTTATAGAATTTTTTTAATTTAAAAAGTGAAATGAGAGATACACACAAAAAATAATGACCCAAGAAAAAGAAAAAGATTATGAAAAGAAAGCCAATCAGCTAGATAATTAGATCTGGAATCATAAAGCAGAAAATGTCTCTGAAAATTAGAACTGGGCAGGCAAAAGCCAATGGAGTTAAAAGAAACCAAGAAATAATGAAATACAATATAAAGAATGAAAAACAAAGAACATAATGTGAAACATAAGAATAAAACAATAGATCAAGAAGAGAAAACATAAGAATAATTGGATTACCTAGAAGCTATGACCAAAAAAAAATTTTAAAGAACATTGACACAAGAATACAAAAAATATTTTTTGTGATTGAAGTGATTGAACAAGAGGGAAGAGTAGAAATAAAAAATAAATCTAGTTATCACCACCTCAAAGAGATCTTAAAAGCAAAACATAAATTACTAAATTTATAAAACACCCAGATCAAAAGGAATTTTTACAAACAATGACATCAACAATAAAATCAAATATGCTGGAGCTATATTTAAAATTGTACACAATTTGTCAAAAGCTACAACAAAAGACAAACAAAAGAATTGGGGTTTGGACCAGAAATATATCCAGCAAAATTGAGTGTAATATAGACTAAGAAAAAAATGAACATTCAGTGAACTTTCTGATTTTTGGGATTTTGCCTCAAAAGAATTTGCTCTCTATAGAAAATTTAACATATAAGAGCCAGTATTAAAGATTAATTTTAAGGGATTCAATAAGAACAAACTGCTTGTAATTTATATATAGAAAAATAATTTGATTGTTATTTTTCTTATTTTGAATTTGTTTTAAATAAATAAATTCATTTCAAAAAACAAACAAAAAAACCCCAACATTATTTAAAGTAATAGATTCCCCCAAAAGTCTTCAACCTCTCCACAGAACAAATAAGATAACATTTGCAAAATGAAAAGTGCTTATCAGGGTATCTGGAACACAGTAGATGCCATATAAATGCCTTATTCTTTTTCTTGCCATTCACAATTGTAGGGGAAAATAAGAGTTAGAAAGGGTATCTATCATACCTAATTGAGTGGAACAAAACAAAGAAATGATCTATGAGTGTGTGTATTTGTGTGTATATGTGCATGTGCATGTGTGTATCAGAAACATATATGGATGGAAAATGAACTGATCTAAGTAAGAGTTAAACAGAGAGTGAGGAGAATGAGAGCAAGCACAAGAGCATTTGAGTGCACTTAGGAAAATATTTAGCTCTTTAAACAATTCTAAGTTTTGAAAGACCCTAATATTCCTTCTTTAAAACTTTTGTAAATACTATTTTTTGTTATCACTGCTTTTTTGATCCAAATGATGGATTATTACAGTAACTGACGAATCCAAATTATAGGTCTTCCAAGAAGTAATGGAGAGATGATTGATGGTGAAAAGAGGTTTGCAATGGTTCACGAACAATGAATTCTATTCACAAAAAGGGAACAAAAGTTTTCATCAAAGAAATATATAACTTGAAAAGTAGGTGGGCTACATTGACTTGAAAATTTGCAATGGAAATAATTCTGTGAGACAATACAATTCACATATGCACATATATGTGTGTCAAATATTTCTACACCCAGATATGATTCTATATGTATAGATTGCTCTGCATATATCTATGAATGCATACACAATAGCTAATCTTGCATGTGGAGTTCTAATTATGAAATTCATGTTTCTGCTCTCACTATAAAGGAAGGTTTTTAGCATAGGATTTTAAAGCATCTCTCATCTTGCATGGGGAAGGAGAATGACATCAATATCCTCAATGGCTTTGGAGTGAAATTTAGAATTTTTTTCAGTCATTGTTAAAATATATACATATATGTATGCATGCATATGTGTGTGCATGTGTATGTATGTTCATATGTATGTATGTATATATTTATATATAGCCTGAGAATGAATACATTTTATTTTATAGCCAAAGGGGTCCATGACATGTAAAATGTTTAAGAACCCAAAAAAGTGTCAAAATAAGAAGAGATAATTGAAAGAACTCACTGTCCCAATCAGTCCCAGTCCTCCAATCCCCACCTGTTTTATTCCTGCATTCTGCTTCTGGTTTATATCAGAACAACTCTTTGTCTTTCATGTATTGTATAATTTAAATGCCAACTTCTGATGTAATCATACTTACAGGGTGATTATATGGTCCTTAATGATAAGGAAGTTTTTACTTTTATCTTTGTATTCCCAACATTTAACAAAATACCTAGGATACAGGTATTTATTAAATACTTATTTTATTGAATAATTAATGTATAGTCTGTGCATGTTTCTAGAGTGAGGATGAATCAAATCTCAGAGTATTTTGAAGCCCAGTTTCTCCTAGTGCTCTCAGAACCTGGTTTCTCTCTTCTCCTCAAGTCTTCATTAACACTTCACCAAGCTGCTCTTGAGCTCATTTTGACTGCCACAGTTTTAAGCACAGACTTCTTAAAGTGGAAAATTATGACAAGGAAAAAGTCCAAACTACAATGCAAATACATGGTAGATTGAGGTTTGGGGATTAGTTAATCTATTCAAGAAGTGGAATGGATCATGAGGAGTTTTTAGCTTTGCACTATGATACCAACTTGATCCTAGAACTTCAATATTATTTAGAAAGATATAAAGCTATAGGGGAGGAAACAGTAAGACAGCAAGTATGAGAGCAAGATGGAAAATATATTCAAAGAATTTCTCTAATCCTTCCCCAAAAAATATTCCTGGGAATGCTACTTTATCCCTAATTTGCTTAACTTCTTTGCTCCGGAATTAGCTAAGATACTGTATAGTACAGTGACCCTTAGTCAAATTAAAATCAGAGATTCTCAAGATAAAAAGCAAAAAAAAAATTATTACAATCTCATAAGAAAGGATAGGTCCCAGGGCCAGCAGTATTAGTATAGGGGTGCAAAGCACAAACCATAAAACACAGGACTATATACACTCTGCCACAGAAGACCCCCCATTCCTTTCTGATCTTTTCTCCCAATGATGGAAGTCCACGCTTATGTTCTTAAACGTGGAAATCTATCCAGAGACTAAAAAGCTACCCAGAAACTAACTAAAAATATACTCAGAGACAAAGAATATTCACCAATAATGAAACTGTTTACCATATTAGAACTTAATACTAATTGTGTTGAAAAGAACAGGGGAAACAGGGAGGAAATGTATGTTTATCTATGACAAGTGACCATCTATGGCTTTTGGCTATAGCACAACTTATTGCAAATTTTCAAATTATACTTAGGGTATAGGTTGAGACCAAATTCTTTTGAGAGATCTTCACTAAGTTTATCCCAATCATATACTGAATGAATTTAGGTTCAGAGTGAAGTTCAAGAAAGGTAAAGAATGAGTCATATTGTAGTATATACTAAAAATTTCCTTGCAGCATTTCTCAACAGATAATTCTCATGCTAGAGGATCTAGAGATCATCCTCATTCAATTCCAGTACTCTAAGAGGCAAAAGAAAAGCAGGTGAAAGAAGAGGGAAAGAAGGAAAGATGAAAAGAGAGAAAACAGAAAAAAGAAGAATAGTAATAAAATGTCACATTTAAAACATTACATATAACTACATAGATTGAGCAACTTGGATTGAGAAGAACTAGAAATAAAATATTCTCTGTCTATGAAATAGATAACCATTTAATGTCTAGGAATTACCTAAAAGAAAAGAAAAACTATCTGGATTTCTCATTTATTATTTGAATAGGAAATGTCCTTAAAGTGGGGCGGGGAGAGGTAGGGACAACCTTTAAATATTCTATGAATGGAGATTATCAGAACCTGGGTTAATCAGAGGAAATCACATTTTCTTTTTATTATTAGAAAACTACTTCAAAAGGCTTTGTATTGTGTTGGTTATACACAAAGATAAAGAAAAAGCAAAACAAAACAATTGCTGCTTTTGTGGAGTTCATGTTTCAAAGGGAGTAGAAAACAGTTGTTTTAGTGGTATATCCATGATATTTACAATATAAAAGCAATTTCAGAGTAAAACAAGTTGTGGGGGAACAGGGGAAGCCTACCTTAGAAGCCAAGAGATGAAGAGAAAAAGCATTTCAGATACAAGGAACAATCTAATAAAAGTTTAAAAGTTTAACTACTAAAAACTAAAATTATCAGGGGGAATTAAAAACACATAAGAAATCTTATTAATCTAACAAAAAGCTCATGTAGTTTTTGTTGTTGTTGTTGTT
This sequence comes from Myrmecobius fasciatus, assembly GCA_023553655.1. NCBI lineage: Eukaryota > Metazoa > Chordata > Mammalia > Dasyuromorphia > Myrmecobiidae > Myrmecobius > Myrmecobius fasciatus. The sequence goes on from JAJPUD010008747.1 coordinate 26,031, forward strand.
GTTTGTTTTTGTTTTTGTTTTTTTGCTTTTTGCTGAGGCAATTGAGATTAAGTGACTTGCCCAGGGTCACACAGCTAGGGAATGTTAAGTGTATGAGACCAGATCTGAATTCAGGTCCTCTTGACTTCAGGGCTGGTGCTCTATCCACTGTGCCACCTAGCTGCCCCCATGTAGTTATTTCTATAAAGAAGTTGATGGGGTAGCTAGGTGGTGCAGTGGATAGAGCACCAGCCCTGAAGTCAGGAACACCTGAGTTCAAATCTGGTCTCAGACACTTAACATGTCCTAGCTGTGTGACCCTGGCAAGTCACTTAATCCCACTTGCCTCAGCAAAAAAAAAAAAAAAAAAAAAAAGTTGATGGAATAAAGTCCAATGGGTCTTGGAAAAATGGGTTATAGATAAGTTGTGTAGAACTTTTTAAACTAAACATAAAAATTCAGATTTCATAAATCTATATTTTGTGGTGGCTTTGAAGCCATATGATGCTCAGGAAAACATAAAAGATATTTCAAAATGAAGCTGAATGAAGAGATATGCTTCTCCTTGCTAGGACATATCACCCTCAAATTTTTATCTTTAATATTCATTTTTTCCCTGTAATTATTGGTCTCTTTCTCACTATCTTCAGCTTCCTTTCTTCTAGTTCTTTTCTACATCTTCTGCAATATGGTTTTTAACCTCACCATTCAATTGGAACCATTCTCTTCAAAGTTATTTAATTTTCAATTTTAATGGCCTCTTAGTCTTTTTTTTCTATACTTTCTACTTTTCATAGTGCTTACCACTTTTTCTTCTGGAAACTGTTCTCTTTGAACTTTCCCATTTTAATATTTTACTGAATCTCCTCATTTCTAGTTATTATCTCTAGTATCTCTTTTTTAAACATTTTATATATGTGCATATTCTCTCTCTTTTAAGATAAACTCTGAGAACAGGGAAAGTTTTGCTTTGTTTATTTTCTTTATATTCCTAGCCCCAGAATGAGTCTAACATCATAAATTTTCATAAATATTTGTTTATTATTTTCATTTTTTATTATTTACTGGTTTGAATTAAGACAAAGTAGGAGACATTAAAATAAATAGGAAAATATATTTACACATACATGAATGTATAATATGTATATAGCCACTATTTTCATGCAAACACAAATGTGTTTAGTTATTGGAGTTAAATATATAGAGCCCAAGTAGAAAAGAAGAGTCTGGAAGACCTGGTTTTATTTTCTGCTTTTAATGTTGGCAAACAATAACAATGGGCAAGTTATATTTTCTCAGCCTTTAAAGTACATTTCTAAAGCTACTGGTTTGGGACCATTTGCAGACCTTTTTGATAAAAGTGGTTTCTGTATATGGACTTCCTTTGCTATTGAATTCAGAATTCAGGAGGGAAAATATTATAGATGAAATAATTAATTATATTTATAGACATTCACTTAAAATGTTTCAGGAGGGGAAAAAGTACTTTTTTCCAGTGTTAGTAAATTATTAAGTAATTATTAGTAAATTCGAAGAAAAAAGTCCTACTCATCAAATTCTAAAACACACACACACACACACACACACACACACACACACACACAGAATGAGAGAGGCACAGATAGAGACACAGAGACAGAGATACAGAGACAGAAATAGAGAAACACAGAGAGAAAGAAAAGAAAAGGAAGAAAGGAAGAAAGGAAGAAAGGAAGGAAGGAAGGAAGGAAGCAAGGAAGGAAGAAGAAAGAAAGAAAGAAAGGAAGGAAGGAAGGAAGGAAGGAAGGAAGGAAGGAAGGAAGGAAGAAAAAAAGAAAGAAAGAAAGAAAGAAAAAAAAAAGATAGGAAGGAAGGAAGGGAGGGAGGGAGAAAAGATGAAAAAAGGAAAGAAAAAACTCTCCAAGGAGGCTTTTTATATAAGGATTTTTCTTTTCTAAATATGTTTATTAGTTTAATTGGTTTGTTTAGCAATGCATTTTCCAAAACACTTATGTAGAACAATACATACTACTTTCTGACAGTCCCAAAACAATCTATTAGATTAAGAAATGTCTTGGAAAGGAAAAGTCAAAGATTGGAGATTCTCAAATGCAAAAGTGACATTTCAACTACAGACAGATTTCCTCAGAGAGTAGAACTGTATAAATATTTTGTGAGAGCCAGAACTGAGCCCCAATATAAATTTTAAAATCTAATTTATTTTGTACATTGTTGTACATGGGAAGCATAACAAAATGCTCTACAAACAATTACTCCTGAAACTTCACCAAAAAATCAGAGTGCATCATTAGTGCACTAGCTATCATGTTATTGGTGGAGTTGGAAAGAGAGGATAGGAATTTAAGAATAATATATCCGGGCAGAGAGAATGTAGGCCTAGGCACCAACACTGCAACATTGAGATCATGGAAGAAGTCATAGATTTAAGAAGAGAATAGGTTCTTGGTATTAAGAAATTAATATAGAAAACCCATTGAAGACATTTTCAAATTAACAAATGGAAAGAAAGATGGCAAGGAGCAAAATGGGAGTCTCATCAGGAAAGATTTAAAAGGGCAAGGCTATTAGTTTATCTGTATTTTTCTTTGCAATTTCTCTAATATAACTTTGTCAGCAATCTCAAGAAAAAGCCAATTCTTTAGACCTCATCCTAACAGGGGTTAAAATGAATCATATGAAAGGATATTTTACTTGTGCTAAAAAAAAAGTGCATATTAGCAAAAAAAAAAAAAAATGCAACCAGAATCTAGATACTTATTTTGTTCTCTTTCTTCTCTCAATATGTACACATATCCACTTATGTTTGTATGTATGTGTAGTGTATAGTTATTAATATGTGTGCTTTGTTCATGTATATATATATATATATAAAACATATATGTGTATATTCAAAATCTATATAAAATCTATATTACATGTATATGTATATGTATGTACTAAATTGAGAAAACTTCCAGTATAGAGGTGTAGCCATGATGATATGGTCTTCTCCCTCTCATCATGTCAAAGAGAGGAGTATATTACTAAATTTAAAGAAGCTTATCACTCTCCTGGCTGTAGGGTGAAGAATATTGGTCACTGTGACTAATGACATTTTATCAAGTATAGAGAGCATATTTCTTATATGCTATGCAGGATAGAGAGCTGAATTTTATCATAGCACATAGATTAAAGTCCATATTCTGTTATTTTGACTACATATTTTTGATTAATATTAATTTCTATGACTTCAATTTCCTCACATGTCATCTGAAGAAGTTAAATTGTATGACTTTTAATGTCCTTTTGAGCTCTAAATTTATGTTTCTAAAAATGAAACATGGATGAAATCAGGAAACATTGATTGTATATAGTATACATCCTAAAGAACTGAAAGGAAATTAGGAACCTTAAATTGCTGCTAGGCAGGAATACTTTGGAGAAACTGCAGTTGCAGTTCTAGACCACTGAAATTAAGTGAATGACATTTTTTTCTTGTTTATCCATAAAAATGTGTATTTATTATGATCTATCATATGTGCAATAATATTATCTAAAATATACACATATTAATTTAAAAATACTTTATTGCCTAAAAATGCTAGCCTCATCTGAACGTTCAAGGAGAAATAATCTTATTACTGGAAGAGGGACTTGACTAGATGTTGATGGCTGCTGATTGATCAGTGGTTGTTGGGATGGAGGGGGCAATTTCTGAAAATAAGACAACAATGCCTCTTCCTTTTTAGAAATATTTCTATCATGCAATGTTATTTGATCACATTCCTTGATCATATTTGAATTTCTTTAAAAATTGGAATCAGCCCTTTCAAATGCTTTTATGAGGACTAATTCAATTTTCAAAAAGGTTATTTTGGGAGACCGTTAGTTCACATTTCTATGATAGCATTGACTTACTTCGTCTTCACAAAATGTTTTTGGGTTAAGCAATAAAAGTATTATTGTACAAATTGGGCTCAGAGAGTTAAGGTGGATTACCAAATTCGCCCAACCTAAAAGATGAAAACTTAAATTTCAAATCCAGATTTTCTTTTCTATTCTTTTCCCATCCAATATTGTTTTGAGAATTCCATTCTATATCACTGAGCTTTCATTACAAAGTCCTGAATTTTTACCAAAAGAAAGAATTATGCAGATTGAAATGGGATATTAGGAAAAAAAATAAGAAGATGGAGTGAAAAGGGAATATACAATCTTCTGTTGAAAAAAGGTTAAGTAGGGGCGAAAACAAGATGGTGGAGTGCAGACACAACTTTCTGTGACCTCCTCTGATTTTCTCTCATACCAACAGCAGATTAAGCTTCTGAATTGGTTCTGGATTGAAGGCTCCCCCAAATACTTGGAGTACAACACATTTCAAAAAAAAAAACTAACCTAGGAAGAACTCTGGAGCAAGTCTATTTCAGACAGGCAGGGGATCAGGCACTTTGCCAAGCTCAGGTGGCAGCTCACAGCCAGGGCAGGAGACGAGGGCTGGGACAGAGTGTGCAGGATTCTAAGCACCTGGGACGTCCCTGGGAGACACTTGGGCCACTTTGCTGTGGCTGTGGGCAGGAGCTTTGGTAGATCTGTCTTTGGTGAGACCTAGCCCAGCTGGCCCAGCCAACCAGGTGAATTGCCACAGGGCAAATTGAAGCATCTGCAGGTCTCCTTCTTTAAACAGACATCAAGCTCTAAAAAATGAGTAAGAAAAAGAAAAGAACTCTCACAATAGACAGCTTTTATGGAGAGAAAGAAGGGCAGGCCTCGGATCCTAAGGTTCCTAAAGGTAAAGCAACTCCAGAGGAAGCCACAAAGGGACATGAGCTGGTCCCCCTTTCACAAGTCTTTCCTGGAAGATGGCATAAAGAATCTGAAAAGAGAGTTAGATGAAAAATGGGGAAATGAATTGAGATCAGTGAAAGAAGGATATAATGCCCTACAAAATAGATATGAAAAAGACACCAATTCACTGAAAAACAAAGTTGGTGAAATGGGAAAAGACTGCAATGAACAAAAAAATCCTATTGGCCAGTTACAGAGGAGCTAAAAAAGGTAACTGAAGAAATTAATACTTTAAGATTTAGAATTGAACAAATGGAAGTGAATGACTCAATAAGACTTCGATAATCAAACAAAAACAAAAAAAATTAATAAATAGAAGAAAATATGAAATATTTTCTGGGAAAAACAACTGACTTGGAAAACAGATCTAGTAGAGGCAATCTAAGGATTATTGAACTCCCTGAAAGCCATAATGAAAAAATGAACCTAGAGGCTATCTTCCAGGAAATCATGAAAGGAAACTGCTCTGATGTTTTAGAATCAGAAGACAAAATTGCCATTGAAAGAATTCACCAATCACCTCCTGAAAGAGACCCCAAAATTAAAATCCCAAGGAATATTGTTCCCAAATTTCAGGATTATCACACTAAGGAAATGATATGGCAAGCAGTTAGAAAGAAACAATTCAAATACAGAGGAACTGTAATTAGAATCACACAAGATCAGTCAGCTTCCACATTAAAGGATCAAAGGGCCTGGAAGCAGATATTCTGAAAAGCAAAAGAACTTGGATTAGAGCAAAAAATAATTTATCCAGCTAGAATGTGCATTATCTTCCAGCGGAAAAGATGATCATTCAATGATATAAGAGATTTTCACCTATTTCTATTAAAAAGACAAAATCTGAACAAAAAATGTGACTTCCAAACACAGAATTCAAGAGAAACATAAAAAGGTAAAAAGGAAAGAATTCTTGAGAACTATATTTCTACTATGGGTATACTTAAATAATGGGGGGATAATTTGATTTTATTTTGATAAAATGAAAAAGAAACTAGAGGTGGAAAGGCTATCATACTGGAAAAAGAGGGAAAAGGAGGTAAAATAAAGTTTAAAAAAGGAGGTAAAAATAAGGTAAAATCTCATGAAGAGACAAAGAAAATCTAATATGATTGAGAGAATGAAGGGAGGGTCATGAGTATTATGTGAATCTTACTCTCATCAGATTGGGCTCTAAAAGAGTATATCAGACACATTTGGTTTCCCAGAAAATCTTTTCCCTCCTTATAGGGAAGTAGGAGGGAAAGGAGGAAAATAAAGGAATAGAGTAATAGAAGGGAAAATGAAGAATTAGGGGAAAGATATAAAGAGAGGGAGAGGCTCTAAAGGGGGGAGGATTGTTAGAGGGAGGTGTTCATCGAAAACAAAATGCTGGGGAGGGGGTAAGAGAGAAAGGGGAACAGAAAGAAAAAAATGAAACTTTGGGTAAATAAGATGTTAGAAAATGCAGATTTAGTTATTTTAACTGTGAATGTGAATGGAATGAACTCTCCTATAAAATGGAAGCAGATAGCAGACTGGATTCAAAACTAGAATCCTACAATATGTTGGTTACAAGAAACACATCTAAAACATAGAGATACATACAAAGTGAAGTAGAATGTATTATGCTTTAGATGAACAAAAAAACAAACAAACCGGGGTACCAATCCTTATCTCAGATTAAGTAAAAGCAAAGATAGATCTAATTAAAAGAGATAAGGAAGGAAACTATATTTTATTGAAAGGTACTATAGATAATGAAGCAGTATTAATACTAAACATATATGCACCAAGTGGAATAGCATCCAAATTCCTAGGGGAGAAGTGAAGAGAGATGCAAGAAGAAATAGAAAGCCAAACTATACTAGTGGGGGATCTCAACCTTGCTTCTCAGAATTAGATAAATCAAACCACAAAATAAATAAGAAAGAAGTTAGCGAGGTAAACAAAATGTTAGAAAAGTTAGGTATGATAGATCTTTGGAGAAAATTGAATAGAGAAACAATGGAGTTTACTTTTTTCTCAGGGGTTCCTGGAACTAACATAAAAATTGAATATGTGTTGGGGCATAAAAACCTCAAAATCAAATGAGGAAAGGCAGAAATAGTAAATGATTCCTTTTCAGATCATGAACAATAAAAATCACATGCCATATAAGGCCAGGAGAAGATAGACCAAAAGTTAATTGGAAATTAAATAATCTAATTTGAAAGAATGAAGAAAGAGCAAATCATAAACACAATCAATAATTTCATTCAAGAGAATGACAATAATGAGACAACACAGCAAAATTTGTGGGATAGGGCCAAAGTTGTAATAAGGAGTAATCTGATATCTCTAATTGCTTACTTGCATAAAATAAAGAGAAGATGAATGAATTGGGGTTACAAATAAAAAAGCTAGAGAAAGAGCAAATAAAAACATCTCAAATAAATACCAAATCAAAAATTCTGAAAATAAAAGGGGGAGATCAATAAAATTGAAAATAAGAAAACTATTGAATTAATAAACTGAGTTGCTTTTATGAAAAATCCCCAACAAAATAAATAAGCCTTTAGTTAATTTGATTAGATAAAGAAAAGAGGAAAATCAAATCATTAGTCACAAAAATGATAAGGGAGAACTTTCCTCAAATGAAGAGGAAATCAGAGCAATAATTAGGAGTTATTTTGCCCACCTTTATGGCAATAAATTTGATAATGTAAATGAAATGGAGGAATATCTACAAAAATATAGATTGCCCAGGTTAACAGAAGAGGAAATACATTATTTAAATACCCCCATTTTAGAAAAAGAAATAGAACAAGTTATTAATCAAATCCCTAAGAAAAAATCTCCAGGGCCAGATGAATATACATGTGAATTCTACCTAACATTCAAAGAACAATTAATTCCAATACTATATAAAGTATTTGAAAAAATAGGGAAAAAAGGTATACTACCAAATTCCTTTTATGATACAGATATGGTGCTGATAGCTAAACAAGGAAAGGCGAAAACAGAGAAGGAAACCTAGAGAACAATTTCCCTAATCAATGTTGATGCAAAAATTTTAAATAAGATATTATCAATGAGATTACAGAAAGCCATCCCCAGGAAAATACACTATGACCAAGTAGGATTTATATCAGGAATGCAGGGCTGGTTCAATATTAGGAAAACTATCAGCATAATCAATTATATTAATAGCCAAAATAACAAAAAACATATGATTATTTCAATAGATGCAGAAAAAGCATTTGATAAAATCCAACACTCATTCCTATAAAAAATACTAAACAGTATAGGAATAAGTGGGCTTTTCCTTAAAATGATCAGTAGCATCTACTTAAAACCATCAGCAAGCATCATATATAATGGGAACAAACTAGAAAAAAAAACTAGAAACATTCCCAATAAGATGAGGAGTGAAGCAAGGCTTCCGACTGTAACCATTACTATTTAATATTTTATTAGAAATGTTAGCTTTCACAGTAAGAGAAGAAAAAGAGATTAAAGGAATTAGAGAAGGGAATGATGAAACCAAATTATCACTCTTTGCAGATAATATGATGGTATACTTAGAAAACCCTAGAGATTCACCTAAAAAAATTTTATAAACGATTCACAACTTTACTAAAGTTACAGGATACAAAATAAATCCAAATAAATCAGCAGAATTTTTATATATTAAGTTCGGCAGCAAGAGATACAAAAAGAAATTCCATTAAAAATATCTTTTGATACTATAAAATATTTGGGAATCTATCTGCCAAGCAAAAGTCATGAACTAATGAATATATGAACTAAACTACAAAACACTTTCCACACAAAGTCAGATTTAGTAAATTGGAAAAACATCAAGTGCTCATGGGTATGCCAAGCAAATATAATAAAAATTGCAATACTACCCAAACTAATTTACTTATTTAGTGCCATACCAATCAAACTCCCAAGAAATTATTTTACAGATCTAGAAAAAATAGCAGCAAAGTTCATCTGGAAGAACAAAAGTTCAAGAATTTCAAGGAAATTAATGAAAAAAATAAGGCCAATGAAGGTAGTCTTGTTGTACCAGATCTAAAACTATATTATAAAGCAGCAGTCATCAAAACCATTTGGTACTGGCTAAGAAATAGAGTAGTCAATCAGTAGCATAGGATATGATCACAAGACTAGGCAATAACTATAGCAATTTGGAGTTTGATAAGCCCAAAGACCCCAGCTTCTAGGATAAGTACTCAGTATTCAACAAAAACTGCTGGGAATATTGGAAACTAGTGTGGAAGAAATTAGGGCTCAACCCACACCCAACACCACATACCAAGATAAGATCTAAATGGGTTCATGATCTAGATATAAGGCGTGATATTATAAGAAAATTAGAGGAATATAGGATAGTTTACCTCTCAGACCTGTGGAGATGGACTATATGATGATCAATTCTGATGGACATGGCTCTCTTCAACAATGAAATGCTTCAAACCAGTTCTAATTGTTCAGTGAAGAAGGCCATATGCACCCAGAGAGAGGGATATGAAATGTGGACCTCAACGTAACATTTTCATGCTCTCTATTGATGTTTTGCTTGCATTGTGTGATATTATAAGCAAATTAGAGGAAAATAGAATAGTTTACCTCTCAGACCTGTGGAAAAGGAATAAATTTATGTCCAAAGAAGAACTGAAACTCTTAATTGAACACCAGATAGATAATTTTGACTATATTGAATTAAAAAGTTTTCATACAAAGAAAACTAATGCAGACAAGATTAGGAGGGAAGCAATAAATTGGGAAATCATCTTTACATTTAAGCATTCTGATAAAGGCATCATTTCTAAAATATATAGAGAACTGACTCAAATTTAGAAGAATCCAAGCCATTCTCCAATTGATAAATATTCAAAGGATATGAACAGACAATTTTCAGATGATGAAATTAAAACTATTTCTAATATGAAAAGGTGCTCTAAATCACTATTGATCAGAGAAATGCAAATTAAAACAACTCTGAGGTACCACTACACACCTGTCAGATTGGCTAAAATGACAATAAAAGATAATAACGAATGTTGGAGGGGATGTGGGAAAACTGGGACACTGATACATTGTAAGTGGAAGTGTGAATGGATCCAGCCATTCTGTAGAGCAACTTGGAGCTATGCTCAAATACTTATCAAACTGTGTATACACTTTGACCCAGCAGGGTTTCTATTGGGCTTATATTCCAAAGAGATCTTAAAGGAAGGAAAGGGACCCACATATGCAAGAATGTTTGTGGTGGCCCTTTTTGTAGTGGCTAGAAACTGGAAACTGAATGGAGGCCTATTAATTGGAGAATGGCTGAATAAATTTTGGTATATGAATGTCATGGGATATTATTTTTCTGTAAGAAACAACAAGCAGGATGATTTTAGAGAGGTCTGGAGAGACTTGAATGAACTGATGCTGAGTGAAATGAGTAGAACCAGGAGATTATTATATACGGCAACAACAAGACTATATGATGATCAATTCTGATGGACATGGCTCTCTTCAACAATGAAATGCTTCAAACAAGTTCCAATTGTTCAGTGAAGAAGGCCCTATACCTCCCCAGAGAGAGGGATATGAAATGTGGACCACAACATAACATTTTCATGCTCTATATTGATGTTTGCTTGCATTATGTTTCCCCTCTCAGATTTTTTTTAAACATAATTAACATGCAGTAGACTTTCTGCCATGTAGGGGAGGGGTGGGGATTGGGGGGGTGGAATTTGTAATGAAAAGCTATGTAAGGGTTAATGTTGAAAAATTACCCATACATATGTTTTGCAAATAAAAAGCTTTAATTAAAAAAAAGGAAAAAAAGGATTAGGTACAATTTAATGGGGAAAAGATACTAATATATTCTCAACACAGATGTGTTGTATTATTGGATTTGTTTCAGCCATTCTTGATGTAAAAAATCAGTATCAGGTATGTTTTGGGGAGAAGTCAAAAAGGCTTTTTGAAAGACCAAGGGAATTTTTATTTGGAAAGAGCAGGGATCATGAACATGTAAGGAAAGTCATAGAAGAATGTAAAGAATTAAAAGCAAAAGAAGGGAATAAAATGGACCCAAAATAATTAGACTTTGTGTGTATTAAAGAAGCCGAAAGATTTTTATTACAAAAAACAAGTAGTGAAACATGAAGTTATATATATATATATACATATACATATATATATATATATATATATATTTGTGTGTTTGTGCATGTGTATGTGTGTATTTATATCTAAAACTGAACTGCTCTGATGGTCTACTTGTGCCAGACCTAAAACTATATTACAAAGCACTGGACATCAAAACCATTTGGTACTGAATAAGAAATAGAGCAGTCATTCAGTGGAACCGTATAAGGATCACAGCACAAAATAGGCAATGATTATAGCCATCTAGTGTTTGAAAAATCTAAAGACCCCAGCTTTTGGCATAAGAATTCACTATTTGACAAAAACTGGGAAGTTTGGAAACTAGGATGGAAGAAATTAGGGCTTGACCCACACCTAACACCACATACCAAGATAAGATCTAAATGGGTTCATGTGTTAGACATAAAGAGTGATATTATAAACAAGTTAGAGGAACATAGGAAATTTTACCTCTCAGATCTGTGGAGAAGAAATTTGTTTCCAAAGAAGAATTGCTATTCATAATTGAACACAAGATAGATAATTTTGATTATATTAAGTTAAAATGTTTTTGTACATACAAAACTAATGCAGACAAGATCAGAATTGAAGCAATAAATTGGGAAATCATTTTGCATTTAAGCTTTCTGATAATTGCCTCATTTCTAAAATATATAGGGAGTTGACTCAAATTTAGAAGAATCCAAGCCATTCTCCAATTGATAAATGGTCAAAGGATATGAACAGACAATTTTCAGATGAAAAAATTAAAACTATTTATAATCATGTGAGAAGTTGCTCTAGATTGCTATTGATCAGAATAATGCAAATTAAGACAACTCTGAGATACCACTACACACCTCTCAGATTGGCTAGGGTGACAGGAAAAGACAAGGATATATGATGGAGGGGATGTGGGAAAACTTGACCCTTATACATTATTGGTGGAATTGTGAAGGGATCTAGCCATTCTGGAAAGCAACTGTGCATGTCCTTTGATACTGTAGTGTTTCTATTGGATATCCCAAAGAGATCTTAAAGGAGGAAAGGGACCCACTTGTGCTAAAATGTTTGGGGCAGCTCTTTTCATAGTGGCAAGAAACTGGAAACTGAGTGGATGCCATCAGTTGGAGAATGACTGAATAAGTTATGGTATATGAATGTTATGGAATATTATTGTTTTATAAGAAATGATCAGGAGGATGATTTTAGAAAGGCCTAGGGAGACTTATATGAATTATTGCTAACTGAAATGAGAGCAGAACTAGGAGATTATTGTATATGACAACAATAATATTATTAGATGATCAATCCCATTGAATGTGACTGCAATAATGAGATGATTGAGGCCATTTCCAATGATCTTGTGATGAAGAGAGCCATCTACACTCAGAGGACTGTAGTAACTGAATGTGGTTCACAACATAATATTCTGACTCTTTTTGTTGTTGTTCACTTGCATTTTATTTTCTTACTCATTTACTTTCTTTTGTTGATCTGATTTCTCTTGTGCAGCAAGAGAATTGTATAACTATTTACGATTCTTAGATTTAACATACCATTTTTAACACATATTGAATTGTTTGCCATCTAGGGAAGGGGTTAGAAGAAGGAGGAGAAAATCTGAAACACAAGGCTATACAAGGGTCTATGTTGTCAAATTATCAGTGCATATGTTTTGAAAATAAAAACAAACAACAACAAAAAAAAAACTTTAGAAAAAAAAGAAAGATAAAAATAAGATCTTTATCTACTAGTGTTTGAGAAACCTATATTTTTTTCACAGATATCAATGGGCATGTAATGGTGCTTTGTTGATTAAAATGGAAACCTAGAAATAAACCATTTTAATCAACAAAGCACCATTACATGCCCACTGATATCTGAGAATGTTTTTGTTGAGTGTCTATATTTACATACCTATTAAAAAAGTACAATTTCTTAACTACTCTATTTCTAAGTGCCATAGATGATGTAATAAGAAATATTAGATTGCATTGGATTGTTAGCTCCTTGAACCCAAGAATTATATTTTTCTTCTTGTTGTGGTCCCAATACTTTGCTAACACAGTGTCTAGCATATTGCTTTATATGTGTTAATAGACTCATTTATTTTGTTTCTGTAATTTGTCTCTGTAATATCATTTTTCATAGCAGTCAGGAAATTTACTGACAACTAGTTAATTTAAATGACTGTGCCTTCTCATTTTTTTCTCTCAGCAGCCCTGGCTCACTTACGTAATTTAAATGAGTATACTGAAGATTGGTTATACAGGGAGAGTTGTGAGGCAACAATCACTGTAAATAGAAACTGTCCTTTAAACCAATAAGATCTATAGCTGTAATACCCTTGGCAATCCAGTTAATAGCTCATATGAAAAACAACATTATAAGACTGAAAATTTCAGGAAAAAATGAAACAATACATTAAATTATATTAATTGAGAAAACTTTCCCACTGGAAGTTCCCTATGAACAAAATGAATGATGAATAGTACTACAATCTGTCATAATGTTGTACATCTTTTGCTTATAATTTACTATCCTGCTGGATATCTAAATTTTTTATCTCCTATAGTTAACTGGTAACTCTCTTCCTATATTTACCCTTTCAACTACTCTCATAAGTTATAACATACTGGAAAAAGAAGTGAGAGTACAGATGTAAAATAAAAATCTGAAAATCTCATTTATAGAAAAACTCTCTCCACAAAATGCTGCATTTCATTTATGCCATTATAATGTGTTTCTCTCTCTGTCTCTGTCTCATACACAAAAAATACATACACATTCTCTGTGAGCTCCTGAGAAAGGTCAGACCCAGACAAATTGAGCCTCTGAACTGGTTCGAGAGTGAGAGCTCCACCAAACTCGTGGACTACAACGCACTTCTATCAACAATCTACTTTGAAAAAACATCAGAGGTTAGCCTCAGGGGAAATTGGCCATTGGTCACAATCAGACACCAGACGGGGTGGAAGTCAGGGCTGTGACAGAGGGGTGGATTTTAGGCACCCAGGAAGCCCCTGGGAGATGCCTGGGCCACTTTGCTCCGCTTCCAGGCAGGTGCTTTGGCAGATCTGCCTTTGGTAAAGGGTGGATTGAGAGCAGCTGAAAACGTGGTCCTAGTGCGAATCTAGCCCGACCAACCTCAGACCGGAAATCAAATCGGCAAACTGCCCCAAGGCAAATTGAAACTGCAGCAATATTCCCTGCTGGTGACTGATACCTCAACTCAAAAGCATGAGCAAGAAAAAGAGAGCTCTCATCATAGACAGCTTTTACGGAGAGAAACTAGACAAGTCCCCAGATCCTGAGATTCTGAAAACAATCCCAGATGAAGCCGAAAAGGTGCACTTAAGCTGGTCTCCCTTCCAGAAGGCTTATCTGTAAGAATGCATAAAGAATCTGAAAAGAGAGCTAGAAGAAGATTGGGGAAATAAATTGATATCAGGGCAACAGAGATATCAAAAACTGGTAAAGAGGACTGGTGAATTGGAAAAAGAAAACAATTCACTGAAAAATAAAATTGGTGAATTGGAAAAAAATCACCAATTCACTGGAAAATAAAAATGGTGAATTGGAAAAAAACAACAATTCACTGAAAAACAAAACTGGTGAACTGGAAAAAATAACCAATTCACTGGACAATAAAAATGGCGAATTGGAAAAAGACAAAAATTCACTGAAAAACAAAATTGGTGAATTGGAAAAAAGACAACAATTCATTGAAAATAAAAATTGAATTAAAAATAAAATTGGCAAAATGGAAAAAGAGTGCATTGAATCAAGAAATTCAATTGGGGGGGGGCGGAGCCAAGATGGTGGAGTGAAAAGGTGATTTTCTGCCTCTCCTTCGATCTTCTCTCAAATCAACAATAAAATAAGCCTCAGAACTGATCTTCAAGTCAACAAACTCAGAAATATTTGGACACTGCTCTCTGGATAACTTCATATCAGGTTAGTCGGACTCGGACAGAGAGATAAATAGACGACTCCTGTGTAGGCCGGAAGTGAGGGTGGGACTCAGCTCAGCATATCGTAGCAGAAGTTCCAAACTCCAAACTACAAATTCCAAACATCTGGAGTTTATCTGAGGCACTCAGGAAACTCTTCCCTGATTGGGGGCAGGTGTTCTGGCAGACTTGCCTTGTTTAAGGAGTAATTCGGACTTAGTCCTAGCTCCCACCAGCCCAGCACCTTAAGTTAAGTGCCCCAAGGCAAAGCTTTTCAGCTGCCATTTTTTTTCCTACCTTAAAGATATATCCACACTGTCTAAAAAAAATGAAGAAGCAAAAGAGAGCTCTCACCATAGACAGCTTTTATCAAGACAAAGGAGCGATAACCCCAGATGCTGAGGTTCCTTTAGATAAAATACCAGATGAAGGTATTAAAGACCATCACTGGTCACCTTTTCAGAAGGCCTTTCTGAAAGAGTGCATAAAGAACCTCAAAAAGAGCTGGAGGATAAATGGGAAAATAAACTGAAATCAGTGCAAGAAGGATACAATATCTTGCAGGAAGGATATGATGCCCTGCAAAAGAGATATGAAAAAGACACCAATTTATTGAAAAATAAAATTCATGAAGTGGAAAAAGTAGGCAATGAACAAATTGGCGAGTTACAAAAGGAGCTTAAAAAGGTAACTGAAGAAAACAACACTTTAAAAATAAGAATTGAACAAATGCAAGTGAATGACTCAATAAGACTTCAAGAATGAAAAATTAGAAGAAAATATGAAATAACTCCTAGGAAAAACAACTGGCTTGGAAAATAGATCTAGGAGAGACAATCTAAGGATTATAGGACTTCCTGAAAGCCATGATGAAAAAAAGAATCCAAACACTATCTTCCAGGAAATCCTGAAAGAAAACTGCCCTGAGATTGTAGAATCAAAAGGCAAACTCACCATTGAAAGAATTCACCGATCACCTCCGGAAAGAGACCCCAAAATTAAGACCCCAAGGAATATCGTGGCTACATTTCAGGACTATAGCACCAAGAAACAGATTCTGCTAGAAGCTAGAAAGAAATAATTCAAATACAGAGGATCAATAATTAAAATCACACATGACCTGTCAGCCTCCACATTGAAGGATCGTAGGGCCTGGAACTAGATATTCCGAAGGGCAAAGGAACTTGGATTACAGCCAAGAATAACCTATCCAGCTAGAATGAGCATTATCCTCCAGGGAAGAAGATGGTCATTCAATGATATAGGTGAATTTAACCTACTTCTAATGAAAAGCCCGGATATAAACAAAAAATTCGACACCCAAACAAAGAACTCAAGAGAAGCATAAAAAGGTAAAAAGGAAAGGACTCTTGAGAACATTATTTTTACTAGGGGGATAATTAAAGTTTGGGGGTATAATTAACTAGATATTACTTTGATAATATGAAAAACAGAACTAGAGGGGAAAAGGTTGTCATACTGGGGAAAAGAGGGAAAAA
>JAJPUD010008747.1:47408-68660 GCA_023553655.1 Myrmecobius fasciatus
AAAACCAACTCTTAGTTTTATTTATTAATTCAATACTTTTCTTATTTTCAATTTTATTAATCTCCCCTTTTATTTTCAGAATTTCCAATTTGTTATTTAGTTGAGGGTTTTTAATTGCTCTTTTTCTAGTTTTTTTTTTTTATTGTAACCCTAATTCATTGATCTTCTCTTTCTGTATTTTATGCAAATAAGCATCTAGAGATATAAAGTTACCCCTTATAACTGCTTTGGCCATATCCCACAAATATTCATATGTTGTCTCATTATTGTCAGTCTCCTGGATGAAATTATCGCTTGTGTCTATAATTTGCTCTTTCACCCATTCATTCTTCAGGATTTGATTATTTAATTTCCAATTAACTTGTGGTCTATTTTCCCCTGTCCTTATATTACATGTGAGTTTTATTGCATCATGATCTGAAAAGGATACATTTACTATTTCTGCTTTTTTGCATTTGATTTTGAGGTTTTTATGCCCTAACACATGATCAATTTTCATATAAGTTCCATGAACCCCTGAGAAAAAGTATACTCCCTTCTATCACCATTCAATTTCCTCCAGAGATCTGTCATATCTAACTTTTCAAACATTTTGTTTACCTCCCTAACTTCTTTCTTATTTATTTTGTGGTTTGATTTATCTAATTCTGAGAGAGTAAGGTTGAGATCCCCCACTAGTATAGTTGTACTGTCTATTTCTCCTTGCATCTCTGTTAGTTTCTCCTCTAGGAATTTGGATGCTATACCACTTGGTGCATATATGTTTAGTATTTATACCTCTTCATTGTCTATGGTACCTTTTAGTAAAATATAGTTTCCTTCCTTATCCCTTTTAATTAGATCAATTTTTGCTTTTACTTGATCTGTGATAATGATTGCTATCCCTGCTTTTTTTTGTTCACTTGAAGCATAAAAGATTCTGCTCTAGCCCTTTACCTTCACTCTGTATGTATCTCTATGTTTTAGATGTGTTTCTTGTAAACAACATATTGTAGGATTCTGGCTTTTAATCCAGTCCGATCTCAGTTTCCGTTTTATGGGAGAGTTCATCCCATTCACATTCACAGGTAAAATGACTATATCTATATTTCCTGTCATCTTATTTACCCAAAGTTATATTTTTCTCTTCCCTTTCCCCTTACTCCCTTCCCCTCTACCTAGTATTTTGTTTTTAAAGAGCACCTCCCTCTAACAGTCCTCCCCCCTTTAAAACCCTCCCTCTTTTTTACACCTTTCCCCTAATCCTTCTATTAATTTATCCCTTTCTTGTCCTCCTTTCTCTCCTACTTCCCTATACAGAGGGCCAAGTTTTTTCCCTGAAATCATATCCATCTGATATACTCTTTTAGAGCCCAATCTAATGAGAGTAAGAATACTCATCACTCTCCCTGCGTTCCCTCAATTATATTAGATTTTCTATGTCTCTTCATGAGACTTTGCCTTATTTTACCTCCTTTTTATTTTTACTTTATTTTACCTCCATTCCCCTCCCCCCCTTTTTTACAGTATGATGTACCTTCCACCTCTAATTTCTTTCAGATTATTATCAAAGTAAAATCAAATTATATCCCCATTCTTTAAGGATACCCCTAGTAGAGATATAGTACTTGAGAGTTCTTTCCTTTTTACCTTTTTAGGCTTCTCTAGAGTTTTGTGTTTGGAGGTCAAATTTTTTGTTCAGATCTGGTCTTTTCATTAGAAATAGGTGAAATTCTTCTGTATCTTTGAATGACAATCTTCTTCCCTGGAAGATGATGCTCATTCTAGCTGGATAGCTTATTCTTGGCTGTAATCCAAGTCCTTCTGCCTTTCAGAATATCTGATTCCAGGCCCTTCGATTCTTCAATGTGGAAGCTGACAGATCCTGTGTAATTCTAATGACAGTTCCTCGGTATTCAAACTGTTTCTTTCTAGCTGCTTGCAATATCTTTTCCTTGGTGCGATAGTCCTGAAATTTGGCCACAATATTCCTTGGGGTTTTAATTTTGGGGTCTCTTTCAGGAGGTGATCGGTGAATTCTTTCAATGCCAACTTTGCCTTCTGATTCTAAAACATCAGGGCAATTCTCTTTCATGATTTCCTGGAAGATAACATCAAGGTTCTTTTTTTCACGTGACTTTCAGGGAGTCCAATAATCCTTAGATTGTCTCTCCTGGAACTGTTTTCCAAGTCAGTTGTTTTTCCTAGGAGATATTTCATATTTTCTTCTATTTTTTCATTTTTTTTGTTTTTGTTTAACTGATTCTTGAAGTCTTATTGAGTCATTCATTTCAATTTCTTCAATTTTAATTTTTAAGGTATTATTTCCTTCACCTATCTTTTTTAGCTCCTTTTGTAAGTGGGCAATTGAATTTTTTGGTTCATT
Organism: Myrmecobius fasciatus; assembly: GCA_023553655.1. Classification (NCBI taxonomy): domain Eukaryota; kingdom Metazoa; phylum Chordata; class Mammalia; order Dasyuromorphia; family Myrmecobiidae; genus Myrmecobius; species Myrmecobius fasciatus. Next base: position 49,774 of record JAJPUD010008747.1, read on the forward strand.
GCATTCTTTTTCCATTTTGCCAATTTTATTTTTCAGTGAATTGTTGTCTTTTTCCAATTCACTAATTTTATTTTTCAGTGAATTTGTGTCTTTTACCAATTCAGTATTTTTATTTTCTTGTGATTTTGTAACGATTTCCAATTCACCAATTTTGTTTTTCAGTGAATTGTCTTTTTCCAATTCACTAATTTTGTTTTTCAATGAATTTTTGTCTTTTTCAAATTCACTAATTTTGTTTTTCAGTGAATTGTAGTTTTTTTTCCAATTCACTAATTTTGTTTTTAGTGAATTGTTGTCTTTCACCAATTCACTATTTTTATTTTCCAGTGACTTGGTGACTTTTTCCAATTCACCCTTTTTGTTTTTCAGTGAATTGTTGTCTTTTTCCAATTCACTAATGTTGTTTTTCAGTGAATTTTTGTCTTTTTCCGATTCACCAGACTTATTTTCCAGTTTTTCACATCTCTGTTGCAGAGCCATGTTTCCTTCTTGCACTGCTCTCAGTTTATTTCCCCAATCTTCTTCTTGCTCTCTTTTGAGATTCTTTATGCAATCTTCCAGGTAAGCCTTCTGAAAGGGAGACCAGTTTAAGTCCACTCCTGTGGCTTTATCTGGGATTGTTTTCAGAATCTCAGGATCTGGGGACTTCTCTAGTTTCTCTCCGTAAAAGCTGTCTAAGGTGAGAGCTCTCTTTTTCTTGCTCATGATTTTCAGCAGAGGTATCAGTCACCAGCAGGGAATTCTGCAGCAACAGTAGCAGCAGCAGCAAGAGCAGCAGGAGCAGCAGGAGCAGCAGGAGCAGCAGCAGCAGGAGCAGCAGCAGCAGCAGGAGCAGCAGCAGCAGCAGCAGCAGCAGGGATTTCAATTTGCCCGGGGGCAATTTGCTGAGTTGACTTTCTGGCTGGGGCTGATCTGGCTAGATCCATACTAGGATCACACTTTCAGCTGCTCTCAATCCACCCTTTATCAAAGGTAGACATGCCAAAGCTCCTGCCTTCAAGCAGATCAAAGTGGCCCAAGTGTCTCCAAGGGACTTCCTGGCAGTCTAAAATCTTCTGCTCTGTCCCAGTCCCGGGCTTGCACCCTGGCTATGCCCTGGCATCTGAGCTCTGGGAGCTGCTCGATTCCCTGCCCATCCAAAACTGACCTCAGGAGCTCTTTCAAAGTAGATATTTGATAGAAGTGCGTTGTAGTCCAAGTGTTTGGTGGAGCCCTCACTCCAAAAACCAGTTCGGAGGCTTATATTTGTCTGGGTTTGAGGGAAGGTCTCAGGAGCTCACAGAGGACACTATCTGCAGTTCGCCATCTTGGCTCCGCCCCCTTTCCCTATTTTTTCAAATAGTTTATATAGTATTGGAATTAATTTTTCTTTGAATGGTTGGTAGAATTCACATGTAAATCCACCTGGCCTTGGAGATTTTTTCTTAGGGAGTTGATTAAGGGTTTGTTCTATTTCTTTTTCTAAAATGGGGCTATTTAAATAATTTATTCCTTCTTCTGTTTACCTGAGCAATCTGTATTTTTGTAGATATTCCTCCATTTCACTTAAATTATCAAATTTATTGGCATAACGTTGGGCAAAGTAACTCCTAATTATTGCTCTAATTTTCTCTTCATTTGTGGAAAGATCTTCCTTATCATATTTGAGACTAACAATTAGATTTTCCTCCTTCCTTTCTCTAATTAAATTAACTAAATGCTTATCTATTTTGTTGTCTTTTTTTCCTAAGAACAACTCTTACTTTTATTTATTATCCAATTTATTTTTCCTTTTTTCTCTTATTGCATTGAAGTTCAATAGTGAATAATAGTGATGATAATGACATCTTTATTTCACCCCTGATCTCATTTGTAATACTTCTAGCCTATTCTCATGACATGTAATGCTTGCTGAAGGTCTTAGATAGATGCTGCTTATCATTCTAAGGAAAACTCCATTTATTCCTATGTACTCTAGTGTTTTAATAGGAATGGCTGCTATATTTTGGGATGATCCTAGTTTCTCTGAGATCATGTGAAAATTGTGAAAGATCTAATATAAAATAACAAACTAGAAAGGCATTTGAAAATCAACACAAAAGCAGATGGTAAACCAGTTTTCCTGGATTCAACCTCATTAGATTTAGTCACTTATAAAGTTGATCATTCGATGTTTTTCAGAGTCAGCAAATCAAGACATCTGCTGAGATATGAAACAAATTTTATCATTGATTTAAGAATTACTTACCTAGTTCATATAATAGATATATAGCTTGTTGTTTAACTTCTAGATCAATCCCTGAATTTCACAGATTTGAAAATTAAGGCAAACAGAGCTTTGAGTTGCTTAATTTTTATGGTTAATTTTTAGAACCCATTCTAGAGGTTTTATAGCAGCTCTAGGCTTTTGTAATATTTAACTATAATACTTTTGCTAAGATGAAAACCATGTCTACCTAAAGGAATTTTTAAGATATATTGAACACTATTTGATATAACATTGATTTATCAGAAGAAATGTCAAAAGCATTAATATTATCATTCTGGATATTCTGTTCTTTTCTACTATTGATGACCTTTGTTAAGAGATGCTTGGATTCTAGTATAGCAGACAGAGTTGGACTTAGAGACAGGAAGGTCTAGGTTTAAGGATCATTATGTTCCATTTGACTGTTTACACATAGGCACATCACAACTTTTTTTTGTGCTTTTTGCTGAGCTCATTGGGGTTAAGTGACATTCCCAGGGTCACACAGCTAATAAGTGCTTGAGACCAGATTTGAATTCAGGTCCTCCTGACTTCAGGGCTGGTGCTCTATCCACTGCACCACCTAGCTGCCCCCCACTTAACTTCTTAGTACTCCAATTATCTAATAAAAAGTGCAAGCAAGGAGACAGTTCATAGTGGTTAATATTACATTATGACCACACAGCTCAATTTAAAGCAAAGGTCTGTTTTAGGAATTTGTAGGAAATTGTTCATGGAAAGTTAGTACAAAATGTAATTGTATTATTGTGTGGTACAACAAGCAATTAAATACACACACGGAGAGTATGAATATCACATGGCAACATAGAGGAAGATTCTGTCCTATGAATGCAAAGAAATTAACACAAGCTCAAAATAGCAGGGAACAGTATAGAGTGCCAAAAATGTCATTGGCAGTACATGCTCAGAAAGAAGGTCTGTCTAGACTTTTTTTAAATGGGCCTTATTGAGAACAGGTACTTGATACTATATCCAGATATAGTTGAGAAATTTGCCCATTTACAGAAGACTATTCAGGGAATTGCTCCATGAGTGGTATAGCTCTGGGCCTGTTATCATTTAATTGCTTGACAGAGGATTAGGATGAGTCAGTTTAATAGAAAAGTATAACCTGTCTGTCATTGTCTCTATATTCATGGTGATTAGGATAACTTAGGTCAAGTAACTGTATTGGAATCTTATATTTCATAACTACTATCTATCCATATATCAAAAATTATAATTACCACAGAACAGATTTTTTTTTTGTTTTGGAGTTCCCAGTATAAGCGTAACTAGAAATCTAATAGCCTAATAAAACAGTAACACCTACTCCCATATAACACCTACTCTACATATATCAGAGAAATAAATTTTTTACCCTTCTTTAAATATCCAGTTGTACCCAATCTTATGAAAGAAAAAAAAAGGTCTTTAAAATAAGTAGGAATGTTGTTGATTTCATTCAAAATTGTTATTTAAGAGTTATGATTTACAATGTGCTATGTGTGTTATAAATTTTATTATTTGTAGTATAAACTAGCTTTTAATTCCAGGTAATTTCTGTCACTTTGCCTCTCTCTTGACCCTTCTCCAAATACAATCTTCTTTCTTACCCCTTATTTATAGATAGATAGATGGATAGACAAACAGATAGATAGATAGATAGATAGATAGATAGATAGATAGATAGATAGATCATGCTACCATCACATTTCAACTCACATCTCTGCATTTTATCTATCTTTACTCCTTCTAACTGCCATAATAATGAGAAAGTATTTAAGTTTTATACATATCATTTTCACATGTAGGGATATGAAAAATTTAAATTTAAATCCCTTATTATTTCTCTTTCCTGTTTACCTTTTTTTTTTTTGCTTCTTTTGCATTTTGTATTTGAAGGTCAAATTTCCTATTCAGCCCTGATCTTTTCAATAGGAATATTTGAAAGACCTCTATTTCAGTGAAAATCCATTTCCCTCCTGAAGAATTGTATTAAGTTTTCCAATGCAGGTGATTTCTCAGTTGTGATCTCAGTTTTGTTGCTTTTCATATGATGTTCTAAGTCTTCAAATCCTTTAATGAATAAACTACTATATCTCCTGACTATGGCTCCATGATAATTCAATTGATTCTTGTGGGTAGTTTGCAATGCTTTTTCACCCTTGATCTGAGAGGACTGAAATTTGGCTTTAATTTTCCTGGGAGTTTTTATTTTAAGATATCTTTTTAGGAGATGATCACTATATTCTTTCTGTTTGTATTTTACTCTCTGGTTCTAGAATACCAGGGAATTTTCCTTTATAATTTCTTGAAAGATGATGTCTAAGTTCTTTTTTCAACATGACTTTCACATTCTCCAATAATTCTTAAAATTAATTCTTCTGGATCTATTTTCTATCTCAATGGTTTTTTCCAATAAAATACTTAAATTTTCCTCCCTTTTAAAAATCATACTTTTGATTTTTTTTATTGTTTCTTGATGGGTCATAAAATCATTAGCTTCTACTTGCACAATTATAACTTTTGAGAAATTATTTTCTACAGTGAACTTTTGTATCTTCTTTTCCAGTTGATCAATTATACTCTTTAGGGAGTTCTCTTCATTGGATTTTTGTGTCTTTTCAGTGTCTCTTTTATCATTTTACTAATTTTGTTTTTAAGGTGCTATTTCCTTTAGTATATTTTTTTTTGGATGGGGTATGTTCACTACTGTTCTATACTGCACACTTTTTTACACAGCATCAATATTATACAAGTCAATTTTGATGAAGGTGACTCTTTCCAACAATGACATGAATGATGCCAGTTCCAATGATCTTATGATGAAAAGAGCCATCTACACCCAGAGAGAGTACTGTGGGAAATGAATGTGGATCACAAGATAACATTTTCAATATTTTTGTTATTGTCTGCTTGCATTTTGTTTTCTTTATCATTTACTTTTTTATCTGATTTTTCTTGTGCAGCAAGAGAATTGTATAAATATGTTTATACACATTGGATTTAACATATATTTTAACATGGTCAATATATATTGGATTGTTTGCCATCAAGGAAGGGGATTGGGGAAAGGAGGAGAAAATATGGAATATAAGGCTATGCAAGGGTCAATGTTGTCAAATTATCTGTGCATATGTGTTGAAAATAAAAAGCTTTAATAGTAAAAAAATAGAGAGATAGCCCAGATTATTAGAGTAAATAAATCTCTTAAGTAGTCCCATTTTAGAAAAAAGAAATTGAACAAGCTATTAATCAATTCCCCAAGAAAAAATCCCCAGGGTCATATGAATTTACAAGAGAATTCTACCAAACATTCAAACAATTAATTCCAATACCATGCAAACTATTTGGGAAAACAGGGAAAGAAGTCCTACCAAATTCCTTTAATGACACAAATATAGTGCTGATACCTAAACCACTTAGGGTAAAACAGAGAAAAAAAATACACACCAATTTCTATAACAAATATTGATGCAAAAACCTTAAATAAAATATTACCAAAGAGATAAGAGCTAGTTATCACCAGAATAATACAACATGACCAAGTAGGATTTAGAGCAGGAATGCAGAATGGTTTAATATTAAGAAAGCTACTAGCATAATTGACTATATTGATAACCAAACTAACAGAAATTGTATGATTATCTCAATAAATGAAGGAAAAACATTTGACAAAATCCAACACTTATTCCTACTAAAATACTAGAGGATACAGGAATAAATATAGTTTTCCTTAAAATGATCAGTAGCATCTAATTAATACCACCAAGAAGCAGCATATGTAATGGGAACAAACTAGAAATATTCCCAGTAAGATTATGAATAAAACAAGTTACTCACTATCATCATTACTAGTCAATATGTATGAGAAATGCTAGCTTTAGCAATGAGAAAAAAAGAAATCAAAGAAATTAGAGTAGGTAATGAGGAAAACAAATTATCACTCTTTGCAGATGATAGGATGGTATACTTAGACAACCCTAGAGACTCAACTAAAAACTACTAGAAACAATTCACACCCTCAGGAAAGTTGCAGGATGTAAAATAAATCCACATGAATCATCAGCATTTTGATATGCTACAAACAAATTCCAGTAGCAAGAGGTACAAAGAGAAATTCCATTTAAAATAATTATAGATAACATAGAATATTTGGGAGTTTACCTGCCAAGACAAAGTTAGGAACTTTGTGAACAGAATTACAAAATACTTTGTACACAAATAAAGTCAGATCTAAGCAATTAGAAGAATATCAACCATCAAGCTAATATACTAAAAATGTCAATTCTATTTAAATTAATCTACTTATTCAGTGACATACCAATCATACTGCCAAGAAACTACTTTACAGGGCTAGAAAAAATAATAAAGTTCATCTGGAAGAACAAAAAGGTCAAGAATTTCAATGGCATTAATGAAAAAAAATGCAAATGAATTTTGCCTGGCTGTACTAGATTGATACTGTACTAGAAGACAGACTAAAATGACTTGAAAAGATAATGATAAAAGTTGCAGGGGATGTGGGCACTAATATATTCTTAGTGGAGTTGTGAACAGATCCAACCATTCTGGAGAGCAATTTGGAACTATGCTCAAAGTACTATCAAGTTGTGCATACCCTTTGAAGGAGCAGTGTCTTCACTGGCCTGTACCCAAAAAGATCATAAAAAAGGGAAAAGAGTCACATGTACAAAAAATTTTTGTGACAGCCTTTTTTTGTAGTGGCAAGAAACTGGAAATAGAATGTATGTCCATCAGTTTGAGAATGGCTGAATAAGTTATGGTATATGAATGTTATGGGATATTATTGTTCTGTAAGGAATTATCAATGAAATAATTTCAGAAAGGCCTTGAGAGGCTTACATGAATTGATTTTATGTGAAGTAAGTACAACCAAGAGAACATTGTACACAGCAACAAGATTATGTGATGATCAATTATGATGAACATGGTTCCTTTCAACAGTGAGATGACTCAAGCCAATTTCAATGTGGATCACACAACATAGTTTTTTTCACCTTTTTGTTGTTGTTTGCTTGTTTTTTTTCTAATTTTTTCCCTTGTTGATCTGAGTTTTGTTGTGCAGCATGATAAATGTGAAAATATGTATAGAAGTATTGTACATGTTTAATATATATTGGATTACTTACTGTCGAGGGGAGGGGGTGGGGAGAAGGGGCAGAAAAATTTGGAATACAAGATTTAGCAAGAGTGAATGTTGAAAGCTATCTTTGCATATATTTTGAAAGTAAAAATCTATTATTTAAAAAATAGAGGCACGAAAAAAGATTTTTTTGCAATGGAGTAGAAAAGGGGTAGATGAGTGGTATTGAGTGAACCTTACTTTCATCAGAATTCATTCAAAAAGGAAATAACATAAACAGCCAATAAGTAAGTGTATAGAAATTTATCTCACCCTGCAGGAAAGTAGAAAGGGGAAAAACATATGGGAAGGGGGAAGGTGATAGAAAAAAGGGCATAATGGGGAAAGAGCTGGTCAATAACAAAACACTTTGGAAGAGGGTCATCATGAAAGGAGAGAGATAATAGAACAAGACTAGAATATAGTTAGCAATAGTAACTGGGAAAAGAATTTTGAAGCAAGATTCTCCAAAGTCTCATTTCTAAAATGTAAAAAGAACTTAGTCATATTTATTTTTTAAAAAATGAACCATTTGTCAAGTAAAACATGATCAAAAGATATGAATTTTTCCAAAGGGCTATAAAATCATGCATATTTTTTAACTTAACAATACCACTACTAGGCATGAATCCCAAAAGAGTTAATAAAAACAAAGAAAAGGACATATATTTACAAAATATTTATAGCAGCTCTCCTCTCAGAGCAAAGAAATGAAAATTCAGGGGTTGCCCATCCATTAGGGAATGTCTGAAAGAAATGTGGTATGTGATTATGATGGAATGTTATTGTTCTTTGGCAAATGATGAGCAAGATGCTCTCAGAAAAACCTGTAAAGTCCTCCATGAACTCAAGCAAAGTAAAATTCATTGCATACAAAATGATAGCAATGTTGTGGCATGATCAGCTGTGAATGACTTTGCTGTTTTTAGCAGTACAATTATCCATGACTACTTTGAAGGACTTATGATGAAAAATACTATCTATACCCAGTAAAAGAACCTATTGTGTCTAAATACAAATTGACATATTATCTCAGTCTCTCTGTCTGTCTCTCTGTCTCTGTCTTTCTGTGTATGTCTGTCTATCTGTGTCTCTCAAACTCTCTCTTAAATTTTGTTTTTCTTGAGAGTCTCTCTCAAATTGTATTTTATGTGAGGGTTTTTTTTTTGGGGGGGGCTTATGTTTATTTTCATAACATGGGTCTTATGGAAATGTTTTATATAACTGCACATATGCTTTCTTAAAAGGATTGGATATTGGGATGAAGATAGAAAATCTAGAACACAAAGTTTTAAAAAGTAATGTAAAAATTGTTTTACATTTAACTGGGAAAAATAAAAATATTAAATAAAAAAATGATAAATGGTGACAGGGAGCAAGATGTTTTCTATACCTTCTTTTCTACTGTACAACTGTTCCTAGCTGTTAGACTCAATGAATTGAACTAGAAGGATTCCCTTCATCTACTATCCTCTTTTCAACATCCTCCCTCTATCTTTAGGAAATGTACCTGAGGGACTTGGTTTCTATTAGTTATATTCAGTTTCAGATATTTGAAAAGATTCACTGAATAAGGAGTTTGAAAGTGATGTCATTTGAGTCAGCTTTGCAGGTTGGTCAGTGCTGCAATCCATCATCTCAGGATGAAACTTTGAGAAGGCAGAGTGGTTAAAACTTAAGCACCAGGATGGATAATATACTTGAAATATATACTATGCTCTAAGGGAACAGAGCTAAACTAAGAACCTTATTTCCTCCCCCTTCCCAGATACTACAAAGGTTCTTAGCAGGGAGGGGATTAAGCTTTCCACAATTTTATTTTTTGTAAAAGCTTTACTTTGCAACAATAGTAGAATGTAATAAAAAGAGACTATAGAGGGGTGGATTCTTGGAGAGCAGAGAACAGACACAGCACTCTGTGACCCCCTCTAAACTTCTCTCACACTAATAGCAAATTAAGCCTCTGAACTGGATTTGGAGTGACAGAACCCAAAAATATTTGGAGGGCAGCATATTTCCAGAAGATACTTTGGAAGAACTTCAGAACAGATCTGTTTCAATCAGGCAGGGGAACAGACTGCAGCACAGGGAGCTGCGGGTAAGGAGATAGGGCAAGGAGCCAGAGGGCTGCAGCAGCACTGGGGAATCTAATGTAAGGCTCTTAGGCAGCTCTGTCTTGGTTGTAATTGAGTGATTTAGGAGATTTGCTGTAAGACAGCCAAAAGGAAATGCAAAAGGCAAAATGTGAGCCACTGAATTCATATTCACAATGAGTGAATTTCATTTATTTCTGATGAAAAGACCAGAGATGAACAAAAAATTTGATCTCCAAACATAGAACTCAAGGGAAGCATAAAAAGGTTAAAAGAAAAAAAAAACTATTGAGAACTACATCTCTGTTATGGTTATATTTGAGAGAGTGGGTGTAATTAGATTTTATTGTGATAAGATGAAAAAGGAACAAGAGGTGGAAAGAGAATCATCCTGGAAAAAGAGGAAAATTGAGGTAAAATAAGGGAAATTGCATCTCATGAAGAGACAAAGACCTATTATAATTGAGGGGAAAAAGGGAAAGGGATGAATATTGTATGAATCCTACTCTCATCAGATTTGGCTGAAAGAGAGAATATCAGACATTTGATTTCATAGACAAACTTCTTTCACCTTATGAAGAAATGGGAGAGGAAAGAAGAAAAGAAAGGGGCTTATAGAAGGGAAAATAGAAGTAGTGGGTGAAATGTATAAGTAAGGGAGAGGGGTTGTAAAGGAGGAGGGCTGTTTGAGGGAAGTGGTGGTTAGAAGCAAAATACTGGGGAGGAGGGAAGAGGAAAATGAAAGAGAAAAGCATAACTTTGGTTAATTAAGATGGCAGGAATTAAAGAATTAGTTATTTTAACTATGAATGTGAATGGGTTGAAATATTCCATAAAACAGAAGCAGATAGCAGACTGGATTAAAAGGCATAATCTTACAATTTGTTGTTTACAAGAAGCACATTGAAAGCAGAGTGATACATACAGAATAAAGGTAAAAAGTTGACTGAGAATCTATTATGCTTCAAGTAAAATAAAAAGGCTCAGATCAAGCAAAAGCAAAAATAAATCTAATTAAAAGAGATAAGGAAAGAAACTACATCTTGCTAAAGGGTACCATAGATAATGAAGCAATATCAATACTAAACACATACGCACCAGGTGGTATAACATCCAAATTCCTAAAGGAGAAGTTAAGAGACCTGCAAGAAAAAAATAGACAGCAAAACTATATTAGTGGGAGATCTAAGTCTTGCTTTCTCAGAACTAGATAAATTGAACCACAAAATAAATAAGAAAGAATTTAAGGAGGTAAACAAATTGTTAGAAAAGTTAGGTATAATAGATCTTTGGAGAAAATTGAATGGAGACAGAAAGGAGTATACATTTTTCTCAGTGGTTCATGGAATCTCTACAAAATTTTACCATGTAGTATGGTGTTAAAACCTTAAAATGAAATGCAGAAAGGCAAAATAGTAAATGAATTTTTTGTCAGATCATGATGCAATAAAAAACACATCCAATAAAAGGACAGGGTAAAATAAACCAAAATTCATTGGAAACTAAATAATCTAATCCTAAAGAATGAATGGGTGAAAAAAACAAATCATAGACACAATCAATAACTTCATCCAAGAGAATTACAATAATGAAACAATATATCAAAATTTATGGGATACAGCCAAAGCAATTATATTTTATATCTCTAGATGCATACTTGCATAAAATAGAGAAACAGAAGAGCAATGAATTGGGTTTACAATTAAAAAAGCTAAAAAAAAGAACAAATTAAAAAGCCTCAATTAAATACCAAATTTGAAATTCTAAAAATAAAAGAGGAGATTAATAAAATTGAAAGAAAATTATTGAATTAATAAGTAAAACTTAGAGTTGATTTTATGAAAAAGCCAACAAAATAGATAAACCCTAATTTAATTAGAAAAAGGAAAGAAAAAAATAAAAAGAGACTATTTTTGAAATTAGTGTATTTATATTTTAGAATCATTTTAAAATATTCTACTAAATAATTAAATAACTTCTGGTTAGTCATCTTTTCTTTGGATCCTCTTTTTTCTCCATCATAAGATGTGTTCTGTTGAATGATAATTTAGGTCTTTTCAACTTTCAATCTTATGATGCTTGTATACTGTGATTAGGATACCACATATTGTTTTTGTGATAAGAAACAGTTCTCTTAAGGGCAATCCAAGGCACAAAAAAGTCACACTATCAGGAAAGTGCAAACTTTGAAGTTCAGGAAAAATCAGGAATATTAAAGTCCTCAATTTATACAAAACTGGAATATGCTTATTAAAATGACTTAAAACTCAAGTTATAAAACAAGATAACCTGAAAAATGATAAACATTTTGGAGAAAATATAAAATGAGATAATATTCTATCCATATGGTAGTGTTAATCATGATTTTTATATGGTAATTGTCTCTTTCCTAATTTATATGATTAACCAAGATATCTTATAATCATCCCAAGTCTTTTTTTTTCATACCCTCAAATTTAATTGTAAGGCACCATAAGAACAAGTATTTGGTCTTGTTTAAATTTTATTTCTATCCCACCATAATGCTCTGCAAACATCAAAGGATCATATATTTAAAAATGGAAGAAGGTGTTAGAGATCATTTAGTCCTTACCCTTCCTTTTACTGATTAGAAAACAGGCCTAGAGAAGTTAAATATCTTTTTTATTATTATTAAAGCTTTTTATTTGTATAACATGTGTATGGGTAGTTCTTCAGCATTGATCTTAATAAAGCTTTATGTTACAAATTTTACCCCTAGTCCCCTCCCGTCCCCTAAATGGGAGGAAGTCCAATACATGTTAATAATGTTGAAAAACTTAAGAAGTTGTGCAAGAAAAATCCTATCTACAAGAAAAAAAGAAAATCAGAGATAAGAAACACAATGCAAGCAAACATCAATAGAGAGCATGAAAATGTAATGTTGTGGTCCATATTTCATATCCCTCTCTCTGGTTGTATATGGTTTTCTTCACCGAATAATTGGAACTGGTTTGAGATAATTCTCAGTTGCACAGAGGCATGTCCATCAGAATTGATCATCATGTAATATTGTTGTAGTTGTGTATAATGATCTCCTGGTTCTGCTTGTTTTACTCAGCATCAGTTCATGCAAGTCTCTCCAGGCCTCTCTGAAATCATCCTGCTGGTCGTTTCTTACAGAGCAATAATATTCCATAATATTCTTATACCATAATTTATTCAGCCATTCTCTAATTGAAAGGCATTTATTAAATTTCCAGTTTCTAGCCACTAGAAAAAGTGCTGCCACAAACATTCTTGAACATGTGGGGCCCTTTCCTTCCTTTATGCTTTCTTTGGGATACGAGTCCAATAGAAACGCTGCTGGGTCAAAGGGTATGCACAGTTTGATAACTTTTTGACCATAGTTCCAAATTGCTCTCCAGCAACAATGCATCAGTGTCCCAGGCTTCCGACATCCCCTCCAACATTCATCATTAACTTTTCTTGTCATTTTAGCCAATGTAAGAGGTGTGTAGTGGTACCTCAGGGATGTCTTGATTTGCATTTCTCTGATCAATAGTGATTTGGAGCACCTTTTCATATGACTACAATTAGTTTTACTTTCATCCTCTGAAAATTGTCTGTTCATATCCTTTGACCGTTTATTGATTGGAGAATGGCTTGAATTTTTATAAATATGAGACAATTCTTTATATATTTTAGAAATCAGACCTTTATCAGAACCCTTAAATGTAAAGATGATTTCCCAATTTATTCCCTTCCTCCTAATCTTGACTGCATTGGTTCTGTTTGTACAAAAACTTTTTAACTTAATATAGTCAAAGTTATCTATCTGGTTTTCAATTAAGAGTTCCAGTTCTTCTTTGGACATAAATTTATTCCATCTCCATAGGTCTGAGAGGTAAACTATATTACGTTCCTCTAATTTACTTATAGTATGACTCTTTATATCCAGATCATGAAGCCATTTAGATCTTATCTTGGTATGTGGTGTTAGATGTGGGTCAAGCCCTAATTTCTTCCACACTAGTTTCCAATTTTCCCAGCAGTTTTTGTCAAATAGTGAGTACTTATCCCAGAAGGTGGGGTCTTTGGGTTTATCAAAGACTAAATTGCTATAGTTATTGCCCAGTTTGTCTTGTGATTCTATCCTATTCCACTGATAGACTAATCCATTTCTTAGCCAGTACCAAACGGTTTTGATGACCTCTGCTTTGTAATATAGTTTTAGATCTGGTACAGCGAGTCCACCATCATCAGCCTTTGTTTTCATTAATTCTCTTGTTATTCTTGACCTTTTGTTCTTCCAAATGAATTTTGCTACTATTTATTCTAACTATCTGTAAGATAATTTCTTGGGAATTTGATTGGTATGGCACTAAATAAGTAAATTACTTTGGGTAGTAGTGTCATTTTTATTATATTCGCTCTGCCTACCCATGAGCATTTTAAGTTTTTCCAATTGACTAGGTCTGATTTTATTTGTGTGGAAAGTGTTTTGTAGTATAGTTCATATAATTCCTGACTTTCCCTTGGCAGATAAATTCCCAAATATTTTATACTATCAACAGTTATTCTGGATGGAATTTATTTTTGTATCATTGACTGCTGAAATTTATTGGTAATATATAAAAATGCTGAAGAATTATGTGGATTTGTTTTGTATCCTGCAACTTTGCTAAAGTTGTGAATTGTTTCTAGTAGTTTTTTAGTTGAGTCTTTAGGGTTCTCTACATATACCATCATGTCTTCTGCAAAGAGTGATAATTTGGTTTCCTCATTATCTACTCTAATTCCTTTAATCTCTTTTTCTTCTCTTACTTCCAAAGGTAACATTTGTAAGATAATATTAAATAATGGTGGTGACAGTGGGCAGCCTTCTTTCACTCCAGATCTTATTGGGAATGGTTCTAGTTTGACTCCATTACATATGATGCTTGGTGAAGGTTTTAAGTAGATACTACTAATCATTTTAAGGAAAAGCCCATTTATTCCTATACTCTCCAGTGTTTTTAATAGGAATGGGTGTTGGATTTTATCAAAGGCTTTTTCTGCATCTATTGAGACAATGATATGGTTTTTGTTAATTTGGTTATTAATATAATTGATTATGCTAATAGTTTTCCTAATATTGAACCAGCCCTGTATTCCCGGTATAAATCCTTTTTGGTCATGGTGTATTATCCTAGGGATAACTTTCTGTAATCTCATTGCTAAAATCTTATTTAAAATTTTTGCATCAATATTCATTAGGGAAATGGGTCTATAGTATTCTTTTTCAGTTTTCTCCCTACCTGGTTTAGCTAACAGGACCATATCTGTGTCATAGAAGGAATTTGCTAGTACACCTTCTTTCCCTATTTTTTCAAATAGTTTATATAGTATTGAGATTAATTGTTCTTTGAATGTTTGTTAAAATTCACACATAAATCCATCTGGCCCTGGAGATTTTTTCTTAGGGAGTTGATTAATAGCTTGTTCTATTTCTTTTTCCAAAATGAGGCTATTTAAATAATTTATTTCCTCTTCTGTTAACCTAGGCAATCTATATTTTTGTAGATATTCCTCCATTTCACTTAGGTTATCAAATTTATTGACATAAAGTTGGGCAAAGAAACTCCTAATTATTACTCTAATTTCCTCTTCACTGCAAGAAAGTTCTCCCTTATCATTTTTGAGACTAACAATTTGATTTTCCACTTTCCTTTTTCTAATCAAATTAACTAAAGGCTTGTCTACTTTGGTGGTTTTTTTCATAAAACCAACTCTTAGTTTTATTTAATAATTTGATAGTTTTCTTATTTTCAATTTTATTGATCTCTCCTTTAATTTTCAGAATTTCCAATTTGGTATTTAATTGAGGGTTTTTAATTTGGTCTTTTTCTAGCTTTTTCAATTGTAAGCCAAGTTCATTGATCCTCTCTTTCTCTGTTTTATGCAAGTAAGCATCTAGAGATATAAAATTACCCCTTATAACTGCATTAGCCATGTCCCACAAATTTTGGTATGTTGTCTCATTATTGTCGTTCTCCCGGATGAAATTATCGATTGTGTCTATAATTTGCTCTTTCACCCATTCATCTCTCAGGATTAGATTATTTAATTTCCAATTAACTTTTGGTCTATTTTCTCCTGGCCTTATATTACATGTGAGTTTTACTGCATCATGATCTGAGAAGGATGCATTTACTATTGCTGCTTTTCTGCATTTGATTTTGAGGTTCTTATGTCCTGACACATGATCAGTGTTCTTATAAGTTCCATGAAACTCTGAGAAAAAAGTATACTCCCTTCTATCACCATTCAATTTCCTCCAGAGATCTATCATACCTAACTTTTTTAGCCTTTTGTTTACCTCCCTAACTTCTTTCTTATTTATTTTGTGATTTGATTTATCTAATTCTGAGAGAACAAGGTTAAGATCCCCCGTTACTATAGTATTACTGTCTATTTCTCCTTGCATCTCTGTTAGTTTCTCATCTAGGAATTTGGATGCCATACCACTTGCTGCATATATGTTTAGTATTGATACCACTTCATTGTCTATGGTACCCTTTAGTAAAATAGTTTCCTTCCTTATCTCTTTTAATTAGATCTATTTTTGTTTTTACTTGATCCAAGATAAGGATTGCTACCGCTGCCTTTCTTTTCTCACCTGAAGCATAGAAGATTCTGCTCCAGCCCTTTACCTTCACTCTGTATGTATCTCTATGTTTTAAATGTGTTTCTTGTAAACAACATATTGTAGGATTCTGACTTTTAATCCAGTCTGCTACCTGCTTCTGTTTTATGGGAGAGTTCATCCCATTCACATTCACAGTTAAAATAACTATATCTGTATTCCCTGCCATCTTATTTACCCAGAGTTATGATTTTCTCTTCGCTTTCCCCTCTTTCCCTGCCCCCCGCCCCAGTACTTTATTTTTGATGACTACCTCCCACCAATAGACCTCCGCCCTTTAGAGTCCCTCCCTCCCCTTTATACCTTTCCCCTAATCCTTCTATTAATTTATCCCTTTCCTTTCCTCCTTTCCCTCCCACTTTCCCACAAGGAGGGTCAGGCCTTTCTTTGAAGCCAAATGTTTCTGATATACTCTCTTGAAGTCCAATCCAATGACAGTAAGGTTTACACAATACTCATAGCCCTCCCTTCTTTCCCTCAATTATATTAAATATTCTATGTCTCTTTATGGGATTTTGCCTTATTTTACCTCCTTTATTTTTACTTTCTTTTGCCTCCTTCCTCCCCCCCCCCTTTTTTCAGTATGGTATCCCTTCCACCTTTAATTTCCTTTCCATTATTATCAAAGAAAAATTGAATTATACCCCCATTCTTTAAGGATGCCTATAGTAGAAATATAGTTCTCAAGAGTTCTTCCTTTTTTACCTTTTTATACTTCTCTTCAGTTCTGTATTTGGAGGTCAATTTTTTTTGTTCAGATCTGGTCTTTTCATTAGAAATAGGTGAAATTCTCCTGTGTCATTGAATGACCATCTTCCCTGGAAGATGATGCTCATTCTAGCTGGATAACTTATTCTTGGCTGTAATCCAAGTTCCTTTGCCTTTCGCAATATCTGGTTCCAGGCCCTTCGATCCTTCAATGTGGAGGCTGATAGATCATGTGTGATTCTAATTATTGATCTTTGGTGTTTGAATTGTTTCTTTCTAGGGGCTAGCAAAATCTTTTCCTTTGTGCAATAGTCTGGAAATTTAGCCACGATATTCCTTGGGGTTTTAATTTTGGGGTCTTTTTCAGGAGGTGATTGGTGAATTCTTCTGAGTTTGCCTTCTGATTCTACAACCTCAGGGCAGTTTTCTTTCAGGATTTCCTGGAAGATAATGTTTAGATTCTTTATTTTCATCATGGCTTTCTGGAAGTCCAGAAATCCTTAGATTGTCTCTCCTAGACCTATTTTCCAAGTCAGTTGTTTTTCCTAGGAGATCTTTTAAATTTTCTTCTAATTTTTCATTTTTTTGTTTTTGTTTGATGGATTCTTCAAGTCTTATTGAGTCATTCACTTGCATTTGTTCAATTCTTATTTTTAAAGTGTTGTTTTCTTCAGTTACCTTTTTAAGCTCCTTTTGTAAGTGGCCAATTGAATTTTTTTCTTCATTGCACTCTTTATCCACTTCACTAATTTTACTTTTCAATAAATTGGTGTCTTTTTCATATCTCGTTTGTAGGGCATTATTTCCATCTTGCACTGATTTCAGTTTATTTTCCCATCTATCCTCAAGCTCTCTTTTGAGATTCTTTTATTTATTTATTTATCTGTTTGTTTGTTTATTTATTTATTTATTTTAAAGTTTTTTATTTGTATAACATATGTATGGGTATTTCCCCAGCATTGATCTTTACAAAGCTTTCTATTACAATTTTTTTTTTGCTTTTTTTGCTGAGGCAATTGGGGTTAAGTGACTTGCACAGGGTCACACAGCTAGGGAATGTTAAGTGTCGGAGAACAGATTTGAACCCAGGTCTTCCTTACTTCAGGGCTGGTGCTCTATCCACTGCACCACCTAGCTGCCCCTCCATTACAAATTTTACCCCCAGTCCCCTCCGCTCCCCTAGATAGCAGGAATTCCACTACATGTTAATAATGTCGAAATGCTTGAGAAGTTATGCAAGAAAAATACTATCTAGAAGAAAAAAAAAAGATTCAGAGAAAGGCAACACAATGCAAGCAAATGTCAATAGAGATCATGAAAATGTTATGTTGTGGTCCATATTTCATATCCCTCTCTCTGGGTTTATATGGTTTTCTTCAGTGAACAACTGGAACTGGTTTGAGACAATTCTTTGTTGCAGAAAGCCATGTCCATCAGAATTGATCATCATGTAATACTGTTGTTGCTGTGTATGATGATCCCTTGGTTCTGCTCGTTTCACTCAGCATCAGTTCATGGAAGTCCTTCCAGGCGTCTCTGAAATCCTCCTGTTATTCGTTTCTTAGAAAACAATAATATTCCATAACATTCATGTACCATAATTTATTCAGCCACTCTCCAATTGATGGGCATCCATTCAGTTTTCAGTTTCTAGCCACTACAAAAAGGGCTGCCACAAACATTCTTGCACAGGTGGGTCCCTTTCCCTCCTCTAAGATCTCTTTGGGATATAGGCCCAGGAGAAACAATGCTGGGTCAAAGGGTATGCACAGTTTGACAACTTTTTGAGCATAGTTCCAAATTTCTCTCCACAATGATTGGATCCATTCACAGTTCCACCAACAATGTATTAGCGTCCCAGTTTTCCCCCATCTCCTCCAACATTCATTGCTATCTTTTCCTGTCATTTTAGCCAATCTGACAGGTGTATAATGGTACCTCAGAGTTGTCTTAATTTGCATTTCTCTGATCAATAGTGATTTGGAGCAACTTTTCATATGACTAGAGATGGTTTTAATTTCATCCTCTGAAAATTGTCTGTTCATATCCCTTGACCACTTATCT
>JAJPUD010008747.1:68760-84245 GCA_023553655.1 Myrmecobius fasciatus
TTGAAATGCTTGAGAAGTTATGCAAGAAAAATCCTATCTACAAGAAAAAAAAAAGAATCAGAGAAGGGAAACACAATGCAAGCAAATGTCAATAGAGATCATGAAAATGTTATGTTGTGGTCCATATTTCATATCCCTCTCTCTGGGTGTATATGGTTTTCTTCAGTGAACAATTAGAACTAGTTTGAGACAATTCTTTGTTGCAGAGAGTCATGTCCATCAGAATTGATCATCATGTAATACTGTTATTGCTGTGTATGATGATCTCCTGGTTCTCCTCGTTTCACTCAGCATGAGTTCATGCAAGTCCCTCCAGACCTCTCTGAAATCATCCTGCTGGTTATTTCTTACAGAGCAATAATATTCCATAACATTCCTATACCATAATTTATTCAGCCACTCTCCAATTGATGGGCATCCCTTCAGTTTCCTGTTTCTAGCCACTACAAAAAGGGCTGCCACAAACATTCTTGCACATGTGGGGCCCTTTCCCTCCTCTAAGATCTCTTTAGGATATAGTACCAGTAGAAACACTGCTGGGTCAAAGGGTATGCACAGTTTGACAACTTTTTGAGCATAGCTCCAAATTGCTCTCCAGAATGGTTGGATCCGTTCACACTTCCACAACAATGTATTAGTGTCCCAGTTTTCCCACATCCCCCCCAACATTCATTATTATCTTTTCCTGTCATTTTAGCCAATCTGACAGGTGTGTAGTGGTACCTCAGAGTTTTCTTAATTTGCATTTCTCTGATCAATAGCGATTTGGTGCAACTTTTCATATGGCTAGAGATGGTTTTAATTTCATCCTCTGAAAATTTTCTGTTCATATCCCTTGACCACTTATCTATTGAAGAGTGGCATGAATTCTTATATATATGAGACAATTCTCTATATATTTTAGAAATGAGGCCTTTATCAAAACCATTAAATGCAAAGATGATTTCCCAATTTGATGCTTCCCTCCTAATCTTGTCTGCATTTGTTTTATTTGTACAGAAACTTTTTACCTTAATATAATCAAAATTATCCATCTGGTGTTCATTTAGGAGTTCCAGGTCTTCTTTGGACATAAATTTATTCCATCTCCACAGGTCTTAGAGATAAACTATATTACATTCCTCTAACTTGCTTACAAAGTCCCTCTTTATAACAAGATCATGAGCCCATTTATATCTTATCTTGGTATGTGGTGTTAGGTATGGGTCAAGCCCTAATTTCTTCCACACTAGTTTCCAATTTTCCCAGCAGTTTTTGCCGAATAGTGAGTATTTATCCCATAATCTGGGGTCTTTGGGTTTATCGAACACTAGATTGTTAAGGTTATTGCCTACGTTGTCCTGATAACCTATTCTGTGCCACTGATCGACTGCTGTATTTCTTAGCCAGTACCAAACGGTTTTGATTACCTCTGCTTTATAATATAGTTTTAGATCTGGTACAGCAAGGCCACCTTCATCTGCCTTTTTTCTCATTAATCCCCTTGAGATCCTTGACCTTTTGTTCTTCCAAATGAACTTTGCTACAATTTTTCCAGATCTTTAAAATAGTTTCTTCGGAGTTTGATTGGTATGGCACTAAATAAGTAGATTAGTTTGGGTAGTATTCTCATATTCATTATATTTGCTCTGCCTCCCCATGAGCACTTAATATTTTTCCAATTGAATAGGTCTGATTTTATTTGGGTGGGAAGTGTTTTGTAGTTTAGTACACATAGTTTCTGACTTTTCCTTGGCAGATAGATTCCCAAATATTTTATCCTATCATTTGCTATTTGGAATGGCATTTCTTTTTGCATCTCTTGCTGCTGAACTTTGTTGGTAATATGTAAAAATGCTGATGATTTATGTGTATTAATTTTGAATCCTGCAACTTTGCCAAAGTTGTGAATTGTTTCTATTAGTTTTTTAGTTGAGTCTCTAGGGTTCTCTAAGTATACCATCATGTCATCTGCAAAGAGTGATAATTTGGTTTCTTCATTACCTACTCTGATTCCTTTCATCTCTTTTTCTTCTGTTATTGCTAAAGCTAACATTTCTAATACAATATTAAATAGTAATGGTGACAGTGGGCAGCCTTGTTTCACTCCTGCTCTTAGTGGGAATGGTTTTAGTTTGTCTCCATTACATATGATGCTTGCTGATGGTTTTAAATAGATGCTACTGATCATTTTAAGGAAAAGACCATTTATTCCTGTACTCTCTAGTGTTTTTAATAGGAAAGGGTGTTGGATTTTATCAAAGGCTTTTTCTGCATCTATTGAGATAATCGCATGTTTTTTGTTAGTTTGGTTATTAATATAATTAATTATGCTGACAGTTTTCCTAATATTGAACCAGCCCTGCATCACTGGTATAAATCCTACTTGGTCATAGTGTATTATCCTGGGGATGACTTTCTGTAATCTCATTGGTAACATCTTATTTAAAATTTTTGCATCAATATTCATTAGGGAAATGGGTCCATAGTTTTCTTTCTCTGTTTTCACTCTACCTGGTTTAGCTATCAGCACCATATCGGTCTCTTAGAAATATTCTGGCAATATACGTTCTGTCCCTATTTTCTCAAATAGTTTGTGTAGTATTGGAATTAATTGTTCTTTGAATGTTTCGTAGAATTAACATGTAAATCCATGTGGCCCTGGAGATTTTTTCTTAGGGAGTTGGTTAATAGCTTGCTTTATATCTTTTTCTGATATGGGGCTATTTAAATAATTTGTATCCTCTTCTGTTAACCTGGGCAATCTATATTTTGTAGATATACCTCCATTTCATTTAGATTATCAAACTTACTGGCATAAAGTTTGGCAAAGTAATTCCTAATTATTGGTCTAATTTCCTCTTCATTGGAGGAAAGTTCCCCCTTATCATTCTTGAGACTAACAATTTGATTTTCCTCTTTCCTTTTTTTTTTAGCAAATTAACTAAAGGCTTATCTATTTTGTTGGTTTTTTCATAGAACCAACTCTTAGTTTTATTTATTAACTTAATAGTTTTCTTATTTTCAGTTTTATTAATTTTTCCTTTTACTTTTCGAATTTCCAATTTGCTATTTAATTGAGGGTTTTTAATTTGTTCTTTTTCTAGTTTTTTAATAATAAGCCCAATTCATTGATTTTTTCTTTCTCTATTTTATGCAAGTAAGCATCTAGAGATATAAAATTGCCCCTTATAACCGCTTTAGCCGTATCCCACCAATTTTGGTATGTTGTCTCCTTATTGTCATTCTCCTGGATGAAATTATTGATTGTGTCTATGATTTGCTCTTTCACCCATTCATTCTTCAGGATTAGATTATTTAATTTCCAATTACCTTTTGGTTTATTTTCTCCTGGCCTTATATTGCATGTGATTTTTATCGCATCATGATCTGAAAAGGATGCATTTACTATTTCTGCCTTTGTGCATTTGATTTTGAGGTTTTTATGCCCTAACACATGGTCAATTTTTGTATAGGTTCCATGGACTGCTGAGAAAAAAGTAAACTCCCTACTGTCTCCATTCAACTTTCTCCATAGATCTATCATACCTAACTTTTCTAACAATTGGTTTATCTCCCTAGTTTCTTTCTTGTTTATTTTGAGGTTTGATTTATCTAATTCTGAGAGAGCAAGGTTGAGATCCCCTACTAGTATCGTTTGGCTGTCTATTTCTTCTTGCATCTCTCTTAATTTCTCCCCTAGGAATTTGGATGCTATTGCACTTGGTGTATATGTATTTAGTATAAATATTGCTACATTATCTATGGTGCCCTTTAATAAAATATAGTTTCCTTCCTTATCTCTTTTGATTAGATCTCTCTTGGCTTTTACTTGATTTGAGATAAGGATTGCTACCCCTGTTTATTTTTGTTCACCTGAAGCGTAATATTTTCTGCTCCAGCCATTTACCTTCATCCTATATGTGTCACTATGTTTTAGATGTGTTTCTTGTAGACAACATATTGTGGGATTCTGGTTTTTAATCCAGTCTGATATCCGCTTCTGCTTTATGGGAGAGTTCATCCCATTCACATTCACAGATAGAATAACTAATTCTTTATTTCCTGCCATCTTATTTACCCAAGTTATGTTTTCCCCTTTCCTTTCCCCTTTCTCCCTCCCCCCCTCAGTACTTTGCTTTTGGTGACTCTCTCCCCCAAACAATACTCCACCCTTTAGATTCCTTCCCCCTGTTTTTACTCCTTTCCCCTGATTCTTATATTTCCCCTTCTATTAGTTTATCCCTTTCTTTTCCTCCTTTCCCTCCCCCTTCCCTCTAGCAATAGACAAGTTTCTATGTGAAATCAAGTGTCTGATATACACTTTTAGACCCCGACCTGATGAGAGTAGGATTTACACAATGCTCATCTCCCTCCCCTTTTCTCTCAATTATATTAGGTTTTCTTTGCCTCTTCAAGAGATTTTACCTTGTTTTTACCTCCTTTTTTTTAGATCTTATTTTACCACTTTTTCCATCTTTTCCCCAGTATGACAACCTTTCCCCCTATAGTTCCCTTTTTCATATTATGAAAGTAATAACTAGTTAATTATACCCCCAAACTTTAAGTATCCCCCTAGTAAAAATAAAGTTCTCAAGAGTCCTTTCCTTTTTACCTTTTTATGCATCTATTGAGTTCTGTGTTTGGATGTCGAATTTTTTCTTCAGATCCAGTCTTTTCCTTAGAAATAGGTGAAATTCACCTATATCTTTGAATGACCATCTCCTTCCCTGGAGGATAATGCTCATTCTAGCTGGATAAGTTATTCTTGCCTGTAATCCAAGTTCCTTTGCCCTTTGGAATATCTGGTTCCAGGCCTTTTGATCCTTCAATGTGGTAGCTGACAGATCGTGTGTGATTCTCATTATTGATTCTTCGTATTTGAATTGTTTCTTTCTAGCTGCAAGCAGAATCTGTTCCTTGTTGCTATAGTCCTGAAATTTAGCCACGATATTCCTTGGGGTTTTAATTTGGGGTCTCTTTCAGGAGGTGATAGGTGAATTCTTTCAATGGTGATTTTGCCCTTTGATTCTACAATCTCAGGGCAGTTTTCTTTCAGGATTTCCTGGAAGATAGTGTTTAGATTCTTTTTTTCATCATGGCTTTCAGGAAGTCCAATAATCCGTAGATTGTCTCACCTAGATCTATTTTCCAAGTCAGTTGTTTTTCTTAGGAGATATTTCGTATTTTCTTCTAATTTTTCTTTTTTTTTTGTTTGACTGATTCTTGAAGTCTTATTGAGTCATTCTCTTGCATTTGTTCAATTCTTATTTTTAAAGTGTTGTTTTCTTCAGTTACCTTTTTAAGCTCCTTTTTAACTGGCCAATTTGTTCATTGTACTCTTTTTCCACTTCACTAATTTTATTTTTCAATAAATTGGTGTCTTCTTCATATCTCTTTTGCAGGTCATCATATCCTTCTTGCACTGATTTCAGTTTATTTTCCCATTTATCCTCCATCTCTCTTTTGAGGTTCTTTATGCAATCTTCCAGAAAGGTCTTTTGAAAAAGTGACCAGTGATGGTCTTTAATACCTTCTTGTGGTATTTTGTCTACAGGAACCTCAGGATCTGGGGTCTGCCCTTCTTTCTCTCAATAGAAGCTGTCTATAGTGAGAGCTCTCTTTTGCTTCTTCATTTTTATTTTTTTTTTAGACAGCGTGGAGGTCTGTTTAATGCTGGAGAAGCGGAGGCTGTGGCAGTTTGTCCAGGGGCAATTCCACGAATTAACTTAAGGTGCTGTGCCGGTGGGGGCTAGGACTAAGTCCGAATTACTCTTTAAAAAAGGTAAGTCTGCCAGAACACCTGCCCCCAATCAGGGCAGAGTGTCCCGAGTGCCTCAGATAAACTCCAGATATTTGAAGTTTGGAGTTCGGAGTTTCTGTCATGTGGAGCTGAGTCCCTCCCTCACTTCTGGGTTGCACCAAGTAAACTGTTTATCCCTCTGCCTGAGTTAAACAGACCTGATATGAAGTTCTTCAGAGGTAACTGGAAGCAGTGTCCAAATATTTCAGGAGTTGTTGACTTGAAGATCAGTTCAGAGGCTTATTTTATTGTTGATTTGAGAGAAGATTGGAGGAGGATGCAGAGAGTCACATTTTCACTCCGCCATCTTGGCTCCACCCCCAGTTAAATATCAATTATCCCAACTCTTACCTAAAAACCAATAAGCGATGCATACCTCACTGTCAAACTTAACTCAGTTTACCAATACCCTTTTCAATATTTTATTTCCTTTCCCCATGCTGTTTTCTCTTTCATTCTGAAAAATGCATCTGACTTAGTAGATTTTTTTTTTCTTGATTGGCTTATCAATATGACTGATTTCTGGCCTGATTTGTTGGATTGCAAAGGCATATAAAATTCCACAATCATAAAGGAGTTGTTTTTTTCTTTTCTCTTTATCATTATTATTATTACTAAGAATCAACCAAGGAATTAATTATTTGAGCTTACTAAAAAAATTTAACAATCATAGTTATGTTAATTCAATGTTGACACCTAATTGATAATAAAATTTGCCTTTCCCCAAAAAAGGAAGTGCTTTTAAAATTTAAGAATAAAATTTCCAATGGATCAGAAATATCAGTATTTTATTTTGTTTCAAGCATACTCTGCAAAAGTGTTTTAAAACTCTGTACATAGTTAGATATTGTAGTCTGTAAAATCAGGGCCATTAGGAATCTCTTAACAGTGACTTCTCTGCTCTGATAAATCCAATAATAGAGACTAGATAGATTCATACAACATAGTAGCATTTGTCTTCATTTGTTAATAATAATGCAGGCTTGGCACTGCTTATTTTCTGCTTCCCAAGGCCTCTTTTCTCTATATAGGTGCACAAACTTAAGTGCCCAAAAGAAAGGGAAGGCATAGTACATTAATGCGGTTTCCTACAAAAAATATGACTAACTTTCCTAAGTTAGGGGAAATCTATCCCAAGATATATTACTCCACAGATTTATAAAAGAGCCAAAATATTTGTAGAGATGTCAGTATAAAAATGAGAGAAAAAATACCCAACAATTACATCTCTCATCATTGAAAGAAAATTATGGTTATAGTGAAAGCCACTTCAACACTTTCCAAGGTACACTATGATTCTTGTGAATTCTAGAGGCATATTTCTTAGTGTTCTTATATGCTACGCCTCTTTTCTGTGCCCTGAGCACTTAACAGTGACAAGTTAAAATTATGCATTTGTGCTATTTCCCCTTGATTATTTATTATGAGTGAGATTCATGTTAAATAAATCTAGCCCAGATTCAGGGGCTTATGTCTCCAGTTTTCCAAGTTGAAGTTCAGATAGTAGCACAAAAACTATTATACAAAAGTACAAAAAAAATTAAAGGTAAATTTTGTGAGAATAATTTAGATAGACCTCAAAGAGTATAAGAATAAATATTCATTGATTTTCTTCAAAACTGAAAAGTGACTATCATTTATGATCATTGACTTGCAGTTATAGTAGACATGAAAATATCCAGAATATTTACTACAAAAAGATTAAAATTAATAATTTTCCTTAGAAAGCCATTTAACTGTAATTCAAAGCCCTAAGGCAAGAGTTAATTATGAGAAGTAAGTATTTAAGTTTCTGTGCGTGTGAAGGCTAGTGTCTTAACACTGCTTCAAGGTTTAGAGCTGTTCAAATCAGAAGATCATAAATGTGTGACCTGAATACAAATACCCTTTTTATATAGAAAGAGGCTTTAAGATACTTGACTTTGGATATCTATGGGGAACACACAGTGGGGATTAACCTAACTATCTATCTGAAGTTACATATATTTACTCCCCATGAAGAGAGCTGAGAAGGCTTTTCTTTTCATCATGCAAATTAACTGACACTGTATGAAAAGAGTTCAAAGTATGAACATTTTTCCTGGTTCAGCAAACGACTGCTTAAAGCCAATGCAGCATTGTAATGGATTTATCAGAACTGCATTCAGAATACAAGGTTCTTAAATATTTTAGCTATTACCACTCCTTTGACATACTTAATAATATACATTGTTTCTGAAGATTCAGTGTACTCATTGAAGCTTTTCTGTGATATTTTGAGGAGAATTTTGGAAGTATCATTTCCAGAATTTAATAGTAAATGCATGCATGGAGGAGAAAATGAAGGTTCCTGACTCTTAATTGACATGCAATGCCTAAGTTTTCTCTTATACTTTGTCCATAAATGTGAATATGGATGAGTGCCATATTTAAACTGTGATTTGAAAATTTTCAGTTAGTTTAAAGAGCACACAAACAAAAGTTATAAGATACATGAGACACAGTGCCATAATTTATTTAATGTTTTATTCCCACCTTCATCCCTTCACAATGTCTAATGAAGTACCTAAAATTTAAATATATATATATATATATATATAATGGAAAGATAAGTTACTGATGTTTTATCCTTTCTCATCTCTACTAAAATAGGTATATTAAGAATATGGACTGGATTTATGATTTCATTGGTCTAGGGAGTTCCCAAATTAGAAAACTCCCTATAACAATACAGATTGGCACTGTTTCTACAACTTTTAGAGAATTATCCAAAGAACACGGAAGCTAAACAGTGTGTCCTGAATACCAAAGCCTAGATGTGTTTTGACTCTAAGTCTAGAGATATTATAATTCTTTCAAGAGCTTTATGTGGTTGTTGTTATTATGAATATCTTTAGTAGTCTGATGAAGTTTGTTTACCTCTTATTTTTATATATTTTATATGTATGTATTTTGTGCATACATCTAAACAGATAAAATAGATACAGATATGAATGTATGTATACATATGTATGTATGTACATATGCATACATTCAGAAATATACATTTGTTATATATGTGTATGTGTCAATACACATATATAACATATCTTAATAAAAGTTATGACTTTTTTCTACATTCAAATTTGTGACTTTCTTGAAATCTATCCAAAGATTCCCCCACACCCAAGTTGTTAAATTTACCTGAAGTATCCTACTTTATCTACCCAACAAGACACTAGAAAAGTTTTAAAAAGAAGAAATATATTGAAGCATCATTTCTATAAATGTTGGCATCTATGGAATAAAGCACTTTTTCAACCAGATTCATTAATATCAAACACCTAATCAATACATTAAAATGAAAAGAATACTAGGCAAGTCTAAAGAAAGCTAGATTTTTTCATAGTCCTGACATTTGTGTGATTCTTTGCAAGTTACTGTTGTTCCTTAGTTTACTCATGTGTCAAGTGCATGATATGAGACAAATAAATTTTAACATTAAAATTCAATGATTTAACAGTGTCTAATGGTTTCCATAACATTCTCAATAAAGGCATTTGGGGGAACAAAAAGGGACATGAGTCTAGAATCATCCTCCTGTAACTCAATAAAATTAATTTTTGCTGACATGTTAATACAACTTCAGGAGTTCCTTTGATATTGTTTCATTGCATAATCTCCTAAACATAACCATTTCTTCTATTGTGATTTTATATTCAATATCATAGCATAATCTTCTAAACATAACCATTTCTTCTATTGTGATCTTATATTCAATATCCATTGATGATGAAGGAACTTTTGTTTATGCATAATATTTGTAGGGATAAACAAATCACAAGCAAGTCTAGATACTTTATAGAGAAGGAAATAATAATGAGATGAAAGAAATAAGGTCTTCATTTTGTTCAGTTGTACAAACAGTTTCAAGAATCAGGCCATGTTGTGTGAAAAGTAGGAGGGAGTGAGTGTCTAAAAACGCCTTTGAGGATATCTTCAGAAGAGTTTTTAAGTCTTTAATAACCCTTGTATAAAGACTGGACTGCAATTAACTTCACAGCAAGTACACTACCAGTTGTAGCCTGACTAGTACCATTCTAGAATAAACAGAAATAAATGTATAAACATTTTGCCTAGGGTACAAAAAAGTACAAGCTTTAGCAATATGTTATCTTTGGATTACCACCTTTCAAGTTTTTCAATACCCATATTAATTCCAAGTTTTTTCTATAAAGGAAAGGAGCATATTTTTGATAGCAATCTTATTTTAGTGGCAAAAGGCATCATGTTTCAGCGCATAGTATGCATAGTGCAAAATAGTCATTTGATTTAGGTTAAACTGGGGTTCAAATCTTACTTTGCTACATAGGTATTTTATTCATTCTGGCCAAACCACTTAACTTCTTGATTGTCATAAATTTTCTAAGATGATAAGTATTAGAGCATTTCTGCATTGTTTTATTTAGTTTCCATTTTAGAAGTTTTCTATTCCCTCATGTATATGTATATGTGTTTTTTAATACATATTGTTATTATTGTTGCTTGTTCATCATTCTCGAAGAGGACCATTACATCAGGGAGGTGATGCCATGACATGGAACTAAACTGGATTTAAATGAGTAAAGCCTGTGTGAGGTCACCTGCTTTATTTTTCCCTCCAGAGCCATATAGGTCCAGTAGCTAGATATGGATCAGGATGACTAGAGATAGCCTTACATGCAGTGGTAAACTTTGGTGTTTTTAGGCTAAGGAATTCAAATAAGTCTCAGTTTGTCTAAGGCCATACTCATTTAGTGATTAAAGCTAGGTAGAAATTTAAGTAAAGAATGATCTCTTTCAATTGGCCAAAAAAAGAAATCTAAATAAAACCATCAACCTTCCTTCATTCCTTCCTTCCTTTATACACACAAACATATATATATGCACATATTTGTATGCAATGTGACTTTAAATGGCATGGTTCATCTAAAAGTAGTCTCTAAATAATCATTACTGATGGTTTACTCCAATGGCAGTAAAACAGTGATCATAAGCAGACTGAAACACATTAGAAATGAAGAATTATAGAAGAGACAGAGAAAAAGCTATCATCAGAAAGATATATGAATGGGTGAAATGGATTGCTCATATGTCATAGATGAAGCGTAATGAATGGTCAAATGGATTCATTATTATCCACGTCTTCCCAAGAGATCAGTTATGGTCCCCAGCACATGGAATGACTATGTGAAGGATTTATGGGAAGACATCCCCTAGGATCACAGGAAAGGATTTGGTTGCATAAATGTAGGGATATTCACCAGAATAGGATTGCATATCCATTTAGATTTTAAAGGATATTGATAAAAATCATAGAAGATTTATTGAAGAATATATCATCAAGTTTTTTGAGAAAATACAAGCAATGCAAAAATTGAGACTCTTTCAGATGCCCAAGAATTAATATAATTTCTACATGTTAATAATTAGTACCTGATTATTTATGGAACTATGCTATTGTAAAATATGGGACTTTCTGAAGACAGCTTATTATTTGAGAATGAATTAATTCTTTCAAAGTGTATATTGTTTGGTTATTGTTACAGAAAAACATTTCTGTGACTATACTATACAATTTGCATATGATAAATGGGTAAAATGACTGAATTTATGAAATTTAGGGTAAATGATTTTTGAGAAAAGTGAAGGAAAGGTAAGAGTATTAAATATTTTTTTTAATTTTTTAAAGTCATCCACACATGTACCCCCACACATGTAAACTTACACCATTTGTATTGACACTATATTAAGATTACTATCATAATTAATTAAACAATCAATTATTATGTTTCCATAAGTTAATGTATAAAACAAGCTGAACAAAATTGGACATTATTTTAAAAATATGCAAGGACATTAATAATGATTTCAAGTAACAAATAACATTGAATAAATTAATTTTCCTTCCTAAAAACAAGAGAGCAGACTTTTTTATAATATGCTTTCTAACTCATATAATAGTATCTGCATAACTCCATACATGCTACTATGAAAAAAATAATTCCCATTTGCATGAGTGATAGATGATCCCTCACAAATGAACAATTACTAAAAAGAACAATTACTGAAAAGATGAAATTTAAGCTATCTATTTAAGTAACAAAAACATATTATTGGTTGATTTTTGTTCTTTGAAGGGGACTAATATAACATCACTGTGTTAAAGTTAAGTTACAATGTGCCCAACTATAGCTAATTATAACGGTACAAGTTCAGAAGACTCTTCTACAGGTCGTGCACAAATAGTCTATATCAACATTTAGGGGACATTCTCTATATTCGTATGTTTTACAGTTCTTTTGAGTTACTTCAATTCTTTTTTGCTCATAGAGCACAACACCTTTTCTGATGAGGGCATGACAGACTGAGTGGTCCTGTGCTAGAGGATCTTGTCACACAATCAATTCCAAAGTACTTAAGAGAGACTTTGACAATGTATTTGTATCATTTTTTTTATATAAAGCTTTTTATTTACAAAACATATGAGTGACCTTTCAACATTGACCTTTGCAAAAACTTTTTTTTTCCCAAGCTTTTCCCCTCCTTCCTCCCACCCCCGACCCCTAGATGACAGGTAATCTAATACATGCTAAATAGGATAAATTATATGACAAATACAATACATGTATACATATCTATACAATTATCTTACTGCACAAGAAACATCAGATCTAGAAAGAGAAGAAGGAAAAAAACAACCTAAGAAGGAAAACAAAATGCATGGTAATATTCACAGAAAGCGTTAAAATGTTGTGTGGTGGTTCACTCTCAGTTCCCACGGGCCTCTCTCTGGATGTATATGACTATCTTCATCGCAGAACAACTGGTTTGAATCACATCATTGTTGAAGAGAACCATGTCCATCAAAATTGATCATCATATAGTCTTGTTGCTGTGTATAGTGTTCTCCTGGTTCTGCTGATTTCACTCAGCATCAGTTCATGCAAGTCTCTCCAATCCTCTCTGAAATCCTCCTCTTGGTCGTTTCTTACAAAACAATAATATTCCATAACATTCATATACCATAATTTATTCAGCCATTCTCCAATTGATGGGCATCTTTTCAATTTCCAGTTTCTTGCCACTACAAAAAGGGCTGCCACAAACATTTTTGCACATGTGGGTCCCTTTCCCTCCTATAAAATCTCTTTGGGATATAGGCCCCGTAGAAACACTGCTGGGTCAAAGGGTATGCACTGTTTGATAACTTTTTGAGCAAAACTCCAAATTGCTCTCCAGAATGGTTGGATCCGTTCACAGTTCCACCAACAACATATCAGTGTCCCAGTTTTCCCACATCCTCTCCAACAGTTATCATTATCACTTCCTGTCATTTTAGCCAATCTGACAGGTGTGTAGTGGTTTCTCAGAGTTGTCTTAATTTGCATTTCTCTGATCAATAGTGACTTGGAAGACTTTTTCATGTGACAGGAAATAGTTTCAATTTCTTCATCTGAAAATTGTCTGTTCATATCTTTTGACCATTTATCCATTGGAGAATGGCTTGAATTCTTATATATTTGAGTCAATTCTCTATATATTTTAGAAATGAGGCCTTTATTAGAACCTTTGGATGTACAAATATTTTCCCAGTTTACTGCTACCCTTCTAATCTTGTCTGCATTCATTTTGTTTGTACAAAAACTTTTTAACTTGATATAGTCAAACTTATCTATTTTATGATTAATGATGACATCTAGTTCTTCTTTGGTCACAAATTCCTTCCCCCTCCACAGGTCTGAGAGGTAAACCATCCTACATTGCTCTAATTTGTTTATAATATCATTCTTTATGTCTAGATCATGAATCCTTTTTGACCTTATCTTGGTATATGGTGTTAGGTGTGGGTCAATGCCTAATTTCTTCCAGACTAGTTTCCAATTTTCCCAGCAGTTTTTGTCAAATAGTGAGTTTTTATCCCAAAAACTAGGGTCTTTGGGTTTATCAAACACTAGATTACAATTGTCATTGAGTATTTTGTCCTGTGAACCTAACCTATTCCACTGATCCACTACTCTATTTCTTATCCAATACCAAATGGTTTTGGTGACCACTGCTTTATAATATAGTTTTAGATCTGGTGCAGCTAGGCCACCCTCATTTCCATTTTTTTTCATTAATTCCCTTGAAATTCTTGACCTTTTATTTTCCAGATGAATTTTGTTGTTATTTTTTCTAGGTCAGTTAAATAATCTCTTGGGAGTTTGATTGGTATAGGACTAAATAGATAGAATAGTTTAGGTAGTATTGCCATCTTTATTATATTTGCTCAACCTATACAAGAGCACTTGATGTTTTTCCAATTGTTTAGATCTGACTTTATTTGTGTGGAGAGTGTTTTGTAGTTTTGCTCATATAGATCCTGACTTTCCCTTGGCAGATATATTCCCAAATATTTTATACTATCAATAGTTATTTTGAATGGAATTTCTCTTTGTATCTCTTGCTGTTGCATTTTGTTTGTGATGTATAAAAATGCTGATGACTTATGTGGATTTATTTTGTATCCTGCAACTTTGCTAAAGTTGTGGATTAATTCTAATAGTTTTTTAGTTGATTCTTTAGGGTTCTCTAAGTAGACCATCATGTCCTCTGCAAAGAGTGATAATTTGGTTTCCTCATGACCTACTCTAATTCCTTTAATCTCTTTTTCTTGTTTTATTGCCAAGGCTAGCATTTCTAATACAATATTGAACAGTAATGGTGATAGTGGACAACCTCGTTTCACCCCTGATCTTATTGGGAATGGTTTCAGTTTATCACCATTACATATGATGCTAGCTGCTGGTTTTAAATAGATGCTAACGACTATTTTAAGGAAAAGTCCATTAATTCCTATACTCTCTAATGCTTTTAATAGGAATGGATGTTGGATTTTATCAAATGCTTTTTCTGCATCTATTGAGATTATCATATGTTTTTTGTTAATTTGGTTATTAATATAGTCAATTATGTTAATAGTTTTCCTAATATTAAACCATCCCTGCATTCCTGGTATAAATGCTACTTGGTCATGGTGTATTATTCCAGGAATGATTTTCTGTAATCTCTTTGCTAATATATTATTTAAGATTTTTGCATCAATATTCATTAAGGGGATTGGTCTATAATTTTCTTTCTCTGTTTTTGTTTTACTTGGTTTAGGTATCAGTACCATGTCTGTATCATAAAAGGAGTTTGGTAGGAGTCCTTCATTCCCTATTTTTTCAAATAGTTTATATAATATTGGAGTTGACTGTTCTTTAAATGTTTGGTAGAATTCACATGTAAATCCATCTGGTCCTGGGGATTTTTTCTTAGGGAGTTGATTAATGACTTGTTCTATTTCTTTTTCTGAAATGGGACTATTTAAGTAATTTATTTCCTCTTCTGATAATCTGGGAAATTTATATTTTTGTAGATATTCCTACATTTCACTTAGGTTATCAAATTTATTGGCATACAGTTGGGCAAAGTAACTCCTGATTATTGCTCTAATTTCCTCTTCATTGGTGGAAAGTTCTCCCTTTTCATTTTTGAGACTAACAATTTGATTTTCCTCTTTCCTTTTTCTAACTAAATTAACTAGACGTTTATCTATTTTGTTGTTTTTTTCATAAAACCAACTTTTAGTTTTATTTATTAATTCAATAGTTTTTTTACTTTCAATTTTACTAATCTCTCCTTTTATTTTTAGGATTTCAAGTTTGGTATTTGATTGGGG
>JAJPUD010008748.1:17138-33331 GCA_023553655.1 Myrmecobius fasciatus
ACTGATGCTGAATGAAACGAGCAGAACGAGGAGATCATCATACACAGCAACAACAGTATTACATGATGATCAATTCTGATGGACATGGCTCTTTGCAACAAAGAATTGTCTCAAACCAGTTCCAATTGTTCACTGAAGAAAACCATATACACCCAGAGAGAGGGATATGAAATATGGACCACAACGTAACATTTTCATGATCTCTATTGACATTTGCTTGCATTGTGTTGCCTTTCTCTGATTCTTTTTTTTTTTCTTGTAGATAGGATTTTTCTTGCATAACTTCTCAAGCATTTCAACATTATTAACATGTAGTGTACTTCCTGCCTTCTAGGGGAGGGGAGGGGACTGGGGGTAAAATTTGTAATGGAAAGCTTTGTAAAGATCAATGTTGGGAAACTACCCATATACATGTTATACAAATAAAAAGCTTTAATAAAAAAAAAAGACAGAGTTTATTTTATTTTTGTCTTTGCATCCCCATCACCTAGAACAAAGAAACTTTCAAATATATCTTTCATTATTTAATAATTGCTTAATTGATTGATTTCTATGAGATCATCTTTATGTATTCATATAAAAGAGCCAAAATGTTAAATGCAATTAAAATGTGTTATTCAGGTAGCAGGCAAAGGTTGATTTCATATAAGAACTACTTTTATATTTTATCAAGGAGATATAGATATGTGTGTACGTATAAATATGTATATATACAAACAAAAATTTATTCACACACATGTATATATAAACTCACATGAACATATATGTTTGTATATGGACAGGTATGTATATTTCATAGCCATGACAATAAACCCTTGACCACAATAATTTTGTCTCATAATACCTGCTAATCCTATAAGAAATTGCATAAGTTTGGGCAGCTCAGTGACTCCTCTAACTATTACTGAAAACATTCTTGGAATATCCTAATGATTCTGGTTCAATATCAGGTTTTTTGCATATGATGGGAAAAAAAATGAGGCTTTTCCTTTCAATTTTCTAACATGTTTGTAGTCTAAATGTCAGTAGGAACCTAAAGCCAATTATCAACTTAGAAACTTGAAAAGGAGAGAAAAATTGCATTTCAATAATTACAGTCACTTAATGTAATAAATTCATTAAGATATATTTGGTCTAGAAACTGAATGGATGCCCATCAATTGGAGAATGGCTGAATAAATTATGGTATATGAATATTATGGAATATTATTGTCCTGTAACAAATGACCAGCAGGACGATTTCAGAGAGGTCTGGAGAGACTTGCATGAACTGATGCTGAGTGAAATGAGCAGAACCAAGAGATCATTATACACGACAACAACAATACTATAAGACGATCAATTCTGATGGACATGACTCTCTGAAGAAAGCCATATACACCCAGAGAGAGGGATGTGAAATGTGGACCACAACATAACATTTTCATGCTCTCGATTGATGTTTGCTTGCATTGTGTTTCCTTTCTCTGATTTTTCTTTCTTGTAGATACGATTTTTCTTGCACAGCAATGATGTGTGGAAATATGTATACATATATTTGATTTGTCAAGTATTTTAACATAATTAACATGTCGTGGATATCCTGCCATCTAAGGGTGGGGTAGGGAGTAGGGGGGAAAATTTGTAACAGAAAGCTTTGTAAGGGTTAATGTTGAAGAATTACCCATACATATGTTTTGCAAATAAAAAAAATAAATAAATAATTAAAACAAAAAATACATTTGGTCTAACACTTTCTAATTTCCTGCTTATTTCTGCACTTTGTAACATTTTCTGGGCCTACAGCCTTTCCTATGGCAACTGTTTTTTCCCCCTGAGGAGCAAAGAACATGCCTGACTTGCATTCAATTTGCTGAACTTCTATGCCATCATTCTCTTCTCCTCTGCACCACCAGTTATTTTAGTTGAGTGCTGGCTAGTATCTTTTACTAAGTTAGTTTTCAATATTTTGGAAAGATTCTTAAAATAATGACAAACTACTAAGAGAATAAAAATGATAATTTGATACCTCTTTATATAAGGCAATTAGGTTTTGACCAGCCATTCCATGGTTCATGATGTTTGCTCTTAAACTATAAATATTCTATTTATTTTAACTTGTATTTTATAGAATTGGATAAAAGTGACTTTTCAGGAAGTCTATTTCTCATCTCTAATATAAAAATGAGAAACTTGAATCCTTTAGCATCACTAAACTGAATTTAGAAACCAAATTATTTTCAATAAGAGGTCAATAAGAAAAGGAGAACTAAGATTCCCCTTAGTTATCTCTATGGATCTGGGGCACACAGATCAACCAGAAACTGTCACTTTTACAATATTTCTAATATTCTCACTGCTTTGTTGTGTACATTTCTCTGATTATTCAACCTGAAAGGGTCTTTGGGATTGGTTTTGTCCCTAACTTTTCATCAGATGAATTGTGATAACTGCACAGAAGTTATTTTTACATGTTACTTGTGACACTTTACTGCTTGTCTGTGAAAAAGCAAATAAACAGTTGCATCTCTCCTCAGTGCCATAAAAAGGTCTGTACCATCTGTATCTCATCATTTCTGTGGTCAATTATAGATGAAGAAAGCCCTGAAATTCTGAATGGATAATCCATCAAATGCAACCAAGGGCAAGAGGCTATCTCAAACCAATTTCACAATGCAGGTAGGAGTTGCAATGATTTGACCACCTACCTTGCTTTATTTCCCATGACATAAATTGTCATATGCAAAAGACATTAGCCTCCTGAGGGACATAGCCCTGTAATTTCAGTTGCTTAATTAGAAGAAGCTGAGAGTTAACATTAAATGCTGTAATGTGATAAAATAAAAATTTTGAGATTCCTCATGAAGTGACCCTTCAATGCTATCTTCAATAGCATTAGTAATAGGGCAAGGGATGCTAAAATGAGAATGTGATCATGGTTTCCCTGAAAGGACCCAAGCTAAGAAAATCAAACACTGGGAAATTGAATGCCTTTGTCATCAAGAAAAGACTAAAAGGATCAAACTGGAATCTGTTAACTGTAATTGAATTTGTATTTTCCAGGATATTTTTCTTTAGACAAAATTTCATTCAATTGGCTCAAGGAGTTAGTATTTTTAAGACTTGTTGGGATGTTACTTAGGGAAGTTGCATCTAAAGAATATAATAGAAAAGATTAGCTATTTGTGAGGGTTTTTTACTTTAAAAAAGATACAGCTGCTGTTTGTCCTGAAAATGTCTGATAATAAGTATTTTCATTTCTCAGGTATCAAATTGGAGGGGAAAGAGATTAACTATTCATTCAACAAATATTTCTTTTTTTTAAGGAAAATTGCTTTTATTTATTTGTTTTTTTTATCTTCACTCTGTATGTGTCACTATGCTTTATTTTTTTTAATAAAGCTTTTTATTTGCAAAACATATGAGTGACCTTTCAACATTGACCTTTGCAAAAAAAACTTTTTTTTTCCCAAGCTTTTCCTTTCCTTCCCCCCACCCCCCACCCCTAGATGACAGGTAATCTAATACATGCTAGATAGGATAAATTATATGATAAATACAATACATGTATACATATCTACACAGTTATCTTACTGCACAAGAAACATCAGATCTAGAAAGAGAAGAAGAAAAAAACAACCTAAGAAGGAAAACAAAATGCATGGAAATATTCACAGAAAGTGTTAAAATGCTGTGTTGTGGTTCACTCTCAGTTCCCACAGGCCTCTCTCTGGATGTATATGACTATCTTCATCACAGCACAACTGGTTTGAATCACATCATTGTTGAGGAGAACCATGTCCATCAAAATTGATCATCGTATAGTCTTGTTGCTGTGTATAATGTTCTCCTGGTTCTGCTGATTTCACTCAGCATCAGTTCATGCAAGTCTCTCCAATCCTCTGTAAAATCCTCCTTCAACAAATATTTCTTGAGCACTTATGAGTGCATTGGGATGGACAGTGGAAAGAACATGGATAAAAGTTGCTTTCAATTCATGAGGAAATTATAATGTTGTAAAAGATATCACATACATAGACACACCATAACTCTAATCTAGTAAACAAAAGTGCTTCAGTGAAGTTCAAAGAAAATATTCTTTTAGTTCATAAACATAGAAGACCATTTTATAAGTAGAGAAAATGTGACATTTGAACCTGGACTACAATGTCGAAAGACCTTGAACAATCCAATCAATTTGGATTGATTAGAAAGTATTCCAGGAAGAAGGAGCACCAGTATGATAATCAAAGCTATCATTTAAATAGGGTTTGAAGACATAAATTGTTTTATATTCTCTTACAGGATCATCCCCAATATATCAAAAGCATGAAACTCGGCATTATCACCACATAAGATTATGAACAGAGAGCCAGGCAGGGTTGGGAGAGTTTTGCACATTTGAGTGGAACTGTGAATTAGTCCATTTTGCACAGAGCAATGAAAAATAGTAGATTTTGCCAGAGAAATAGGTTGAAGCCAAAGTTTGAAGGATGATGTCTGTCAATATTAAAAAAAAAATAGTCAAAAGTCTTAAATGCATCACATGCATTCATCTCTACTATCAGCATCTTTAGGTCCTTGATTTTTCCCTATTCACTTGTTGGACAAGTCAAGCCTACCTGAAATTTGCCTCAAGTCACTAGATAATATCAGTCTTTTCATGATATAATTTTACTTCAATGACATATTTTATATTTAGAGTTAAAATTCAGAATCTTATTAAATCATGAATTTCTCTGATGTGGTGATACATTAATAATTGATTTAATTCAATTAGGCATCATGGAATAATAGATATAAGGCCTCAGAGGGAGAAAGAGATCTGGGTTCAAATTCCATTTCTGATTAGTTTTAAATTCCTTGAAATGGGAAAAATCAATAATCAGTGCCTTGCTCTGTAATCATATATCAGCTATAATTACTTTAATAGGATAAGAAGTCGTTAATTTACCTCAACGGGGGTCAACTGGTTCTTACCTTTTCTCCAGGTCTTCAGACATCTCCGGCCCTGCTTCTCTTATGCAGGGAACTTCCCCCACAGAACACTCACGACACAAAAGATAGGATAGCAGGTCTTTATTGCATGACAGTACAGAATGGAGTCCTCTCCCTTCCTAGTCTGTGTTTACCCCCTTTTATAATCCCCTGCTTCACATGATCCTGGAGGATAATCCCCTCCTCACGTGGTCCAGGAGGGAGGAGCCCCATTCACAGTATAACAAGGGTGAGGAGTTTCTTCAGAGTTACTGAGGTGTAGTCAATACGGTCCCTGCCCTCCTGAGGGGCGGACTCATGCAGAATAGACCTCCAAGTGTCCTCAGAACTCTGCCCCTATTATCTGCTCTCTGTGCTCCCAAACAAGAAGTAACTATGATTTCTAGAAAAAAGATATATACCCAGGGAAAGTTAAACAACTGAAATTATGTTGTAATCCCAGGGAAATTCCTATTATTATTGACCTAAAGAGTTTTTAAGTTATTAATTTTTTAAGTTTAAACATGTATACATATAATTTTGATCAATATGAGACTATGTGAGGATATTAATCATCTTTATTTTACAATGTAATTATTTGCCCTGAGTTTCTGATGTAAAAGGACTCTTTTTTTCCCCCCACTAACCATGCTTGAGTAAAAGAAAACTGATTTGCACAATAGCAAGCCTTTTTTCCCCTCACACTACATGAATCCAGAAAACTATAAATAATTGTGAGTCTTCCAAGTTGGGGTCTCAGTACATATTGGGTAGACCACAGATCATAATCTTTGTTTTACATAATAAGCCTTAATTTCTTTGCCCAGCAAGGCTCCCAGTTTCTTTCTAATATCCTAGGGAAGTCACTTAACTACTCAATGTTCTAGGCAATTTTAAATAAGAGTACAGGTTGCAGAGTATGTGATGAAACCTGCATTACTTAAAGACTTCTCTAATCTGAAAGTTCTCTTTATGAACAACATTAAAGATCAATCAATCAATCAATAAGCATTTATTAAATGCCTATTATATGCCAGGAACTGAGCAAAAGGCTGGAAATATAAAAAGAGGCACAAGACAGTCATTTCTATTAAGGAGTTGATAATCTAATAGGGGAAAACATGCAAATAAATATATACAAAACATGTGTGCATGAATATACAGATATGTATATATACACATAATATATTTGATATATATTCATGCAGATACACACATAATATATAATGATATATACATTCATACATATATGATAAAAAAATCAATAATTCACAGAGGGAAGGCATTGGAATTAAGGGATTGGGAAGTATTCCTGTTTTAATTACAATTTAAGTCTTTAGAGTTTATCCTCTACCTAATTAAAATTGATAATGTATCTATTTATTACCACTTTAAGAAATTTTAAAGTAACATATGAAACCATAAAATAACACAATTTATGCTATTTTAGTATTGTTTGGGGTTTTATCAATAAAATCCTGCACTTTTATTTGCCCATCTCTACAGGCACCCAAGTATACACATTATCACTCATCCCCAGATTTTTGCCAGAATACCAACTTTAATTAAAGATATTAAGAAACTCTTAACTAAAGCTTATTTGGGTGCTCTGGAGAACACTATCTGGAAGATATCCTCCGTGAAATACAATTTAGTAAATTGAAATTGCTCTGCAATAGAGGGGCTGATATTAACAAGAAGAATTTAGGTAAAGTCTGCCAGTTTTTAAAATCTGGAGAAATTACCATAGGAGCCTTTGACATTGGCCTTAGAGAGGAAACTAATGAATGTTCTATTATCCTACTTTGCCTTCCCTTACTTTTAATAAGAAGAAAAATGCTAAAGAAATAGTTATGTCAAAAGCCTACGGCAAGCAAATTAATATAATCTCCCTCTAGTTACCAACTGTCAATGTTTCTGAAATCTTGTGATAATAGCTCTGGTTTTAGTTCTTCATTCTGATAAAGATAACAGTGTCGCTTAAAGGACATTTTACAGGGAAAGCCTATTGGACTAAAAGATTATTCTCATAATTAAAATAGACTGCAGGGGGAAAAAAGTTCTTAACTTAGGCTATGTACAAGGAATGGTAGGTGATTAATACACAGGGACATACAACAGAGATCTAATAAAGACATGTACATATGAAGATTTTATCAGAAGCACCTGAACCAAAGTTTTTTAATGAACAGGTTTCCACCAAATTTCATTATGAGAATTAGGAGATATCTTACTGACACTTTACTGACAATTTATAGACTTTAATCATTTTGAAAGAAATATATAAAATAATGACACAATGACAAATTATTGTACAAAATTATATTTGTTCATTACCTGATTTACCCTGGAATTCAGGAATACTTCAATTGGGTTACCACCAGTGGATAACAATAGCCTTTTGGAAATAATATTTCATTTTTCTGGGTCACATTCCTCAGAGCCTCTTTAGAAATCATCAATTGTTCTAATGTGTTAGAATTTAAAGAATGTATTTAAAATGTATTTTATTCTTCCTTCTGAACCCTGTAGGTTCCTTTATAAATTAATAATTTTTGTTCTATCATTGGGCCAGAAGTCCTTAGTATAGTTATGGAAGAACCCATTACTAAAACATACATCTCTCCAAACAAGCTATCCTAGGTTCATGGTACTCTAATTCTACATAATTGAGAGGCCATGATTTATGAGCCACTAACAATATGGTGACTTTTACTAGTTAGATAATATACTTGGTTCAAAGAAGAGGCATTTAATAAAATAATCTGAAAAGAAAGACAGCAATAAATCATGTTATCCCTAAATTTAGGGCATATCCTGACAAATCTAGATATCTAGGGAATATGTGTGGAGAAGAAGACATGCAATAAATGAGTATGGCTACTGAATATCCATTAAAAAATACACACTTCAAGATTTAGTGCAGTTAAGAGTAAATATGAACAGGGGCACATGCCAAAGCAAAATGCATGACCAGAACATATATGTATTAGGAAACATATCTCTGATATTCCTGAGACACCAATGTATTCAGATTGTGTCATAATACTGTTCATGCTGGGCTTACTTCATTCTGGTTTCATGTGTTTACTGTTGGCTAGTGCTCCTAAATCCACTGATTTATAGTAGTTGTTGTTAATTAAGAACTCACTAGAAATATTATTTTGGAATTTCTGTATGCTTCCAGCTTCTAGGTTCCATTGAAATGTTCTTCCCTTATAGAACTGGGACTTCATATGAATATTTTCCTGACACTATTAGTTTTTTAAACTGATAAAGAAGTCTGTTGACAGCTTGTTGGTGCTTTTCAGGTTATGCTAGATGGCAAGTAAAGTTACTGCACAAGAGTTAATCTGTAAATTAAGAAAGAAGATGCATCTGCTAACAGTGAACTCTCCCAATGGTTCTAGTAACATAGAGATTAACACACAACAGGAGTCTTAAAATTCCATGTTAACCAGCTGAATGACCTTTTTAATGTGTGGGAAATGCAGGGTAGTTGAGAGGCAGCTTTCTGAGATGTCCTTATTAAAGTAAGCCTTTACCTGGCTTACTTATCCTGGGTGAGATGGAAAGTGAAGGATCTGTCTGCCTCAGGTTTAGTCTACTTTTCTACAATAGATTCCAAATGCAATTAACTCATTCATCTCTTCCAGTAAGTAGATGTCTCATATCATACAAACACTTCATTTTATGTCTTTAAAATTTGAGATCCATAGAAGACTATTACTATTTTTCTTTTACTAAACAAGTTAAAAGAATCTAAATAAATATTATTGTTGTTGTTCAATCGTGTGCAATTGTTTGTAACCTCATTTGGGGTTTTCTTGACAAAAGATACTGCAGTGGTTTGCCATTTCCTCCTCCAACTTATTTTATAGATGAGAAAAGTGAAACAAAAAGAGGAAGTGACTTATCCAGGGTCACACAGCTAGTAAGTGTCTGAGGACAGATTTAAACCAAGGTCTTCTTGATTCCAAGCTCAGTGTTCTATTCATTGATCCATCTAGCTTCCCCAAATACCTTTTACAATGACTTAATAAAAGTAAAATCTTGCTAAGTGACCACTAAAATGATTCAATATTCTAGTTTGATTTTTTTCTGCCATGTACTATCATTATGTTCTAAGAGATAAATCTTCATAGATCAGCAAATTTGTGATACTGTCTAAAAAAAAGAAAGTGGAAAAAGCCCACTATTTTAAAGTTTTAAAGCATTAATATAATGGGAAAATGTCCCAGAATTTATAATTACATACTGCATTTGCAAAGATATTTTTTAAATTCTGAAATTAAAATCCATAGCAATTATTTATTAGAAATGCATTTATAGGCATATTTCTAATGTATATTTTTACTTAGTTTAGTTTTTTTTTTTAATTTATGAAGTATGAACCAAGAATCCACAAGGGTTCATATATAAACAGGAGTTCACATGCAAGTGATTTATATCACTTCTAATGTTCATTTTTATCTTTATTCTAATTTGTGAGGTCAATTATAATGATTACCATGTCTCAAAAATTATGCTATGCTATTAATAAAATATATTACATTGACTTATTCAAATGTAAAAAATGAATGTTTATATTAAGTATGAACTATGCACAAGATATTGTACTAGATTCTAGTTATATACATTTAGATACAAAGGAAAAACTTCCCACCCCTCAGAAATTAGGACCTATCTATTCAAAGATAGCTATAATACAAACCAAACTGTGAAAATGTAAGACAATGAAAACACAGTGGATAGACAGAATAAAGAAAGAAAAGGTAATTTCTGGGTGAAGTTTTACAAGGGGATTCAGGAAAAGCTGCTTGAATGCTTAAATGACTTGTTTGTCCTTCCTTCTTAGAGAGGATCATGACATCAGGGAGATGATACCAAGACGTGCAAGTTAAGTGGATTTAAATGAGGGAGAGCTGTTCAAGGTCACCTGCCTCACTTTTCCCTCCAGAACCAACCAAGTCATTGGCCAGATATAGATCAGGACGAGGGGAGATGGCCATGGATACAAAAGGAGACAGTGTGTGCACAAACACTGCT
Organism: Myrmecobius fasciatus; assembly: GCA_023553655.1. NCBI lineage: Eukaryota > Metazoa > Chordata > Mammalia > Dasyuromorphia > Myrmecobiidae > Myrmecobius > Myrmecobius fasciatus. Next base: position 27,144 of record JAJPUD010008748.1, read on the forward strand.
GGAAACATTTGACTCAAATTGAAGAGGGGGGTTACATACAAATTTCTCACGCAAAAGGTGTAATGAGTGGAAAAAGTTAAAGAATCCCTACTGTGTAGAGTAGGGGCAGTATATGGTTTGATGGATAGAGTGCTGGATTTGGAGTCAGGAAGATTAATTTTCTTTAATTCAAAGCCAGCCTCAAACACTCATTTTGTGATCCTGAGCAAGTTACTTAAACGTTTGCCTCAGTTTCCTCATCTCTACCATGAGCTGCAGATGGAAATGTCAATCATTTCTGTATCTTTGCCAAGAAAACTTGAAATGGAATCATAAAGAATGAAACATGAATTAAAAAACTATGTAGCAATTAGAGGGAAGAACTAGGCATAATAATTGTGATTTCCGAAATTGAAGATTTAGTCAGAATGAATTAGAACTGATAAAAGTTTACCATAGCAAGGAGTAGGCTTTCCTCAATGGAAATATTCAAATGGAAGCTGGATGGATTCTATTTGCAGAAGTTTGATAGTAGAGATTCCTGTTTTCAGCCTATCATTCTCCTCCCTAATTTAATGTAAATAGCAAAAAAAAAAAAAAAAGGTTTTTCTTCTTTTCTGGGTCTTGACACATAAAGTTGACAACTAATTTTTATTCTTATTTTGTCTTTTTCCCCCTCCTCTTTCTTGTCTTTCTGTTCCAAACCTTCAAATACTCACAGAACAAAGTAAAAAATATTTCTCTTCCATGTGAAAATGATCAGACAATCATATAAAAACATAAATAGCACCATCTGTTAAAGACAGGAGCTGAAACACTCACCCTCTTTATCTCTACCTTTTATGATTTTTCACTATTTTCAAATCTCAACTTATATGATATTTTCTTTATGAAGCCTTCTTTTATCTGCTACCCTATTCCCCTTCACCTGCTCCTGGTTGTCAATACTTTTTTTTTTTTTTAATTTATTCAATTTACTAATACTATATATATTTTTTATGTATACATGCTATTTTCTTCCAGCAACATGCAAATTAATTAAAGACAGAGTCAGTTTTGTTTTCTTTCCTAATATTTCTATCACTTAAAATATTTAAGTGCTGAGGGTCCTTCCGGGGGGTGGAGCCATGGTGGCGGAGATCAGACAGGAGTCTCTGTAACCTCCTCTAACTTTCCCTCAAACCAACAACATATGAAGCCTCTAGACTGATTTTGAAGCAAAAAAATCCACAATATCTGGAGGACAACAAGATTCTAGAAGAAGATCCTCTAGAAGAACCTCAAAACAGGTGTGTTTTAATTGGGCAGGGGGGTGGTCTGCTGAACCCGGACTGCAGCGCAGGGAGACCGAGGCAGGGAGCTGGAGCAGGGAGCTGGAACAGGAGTCAGAAAAGGAGTGGGAGCGTTGTGCTTTTCACACACCTGGGAGTCTTCTGGGGGCCTCTTGGGCCAATCTATCCTGATTGTGGGCAGGTGGTTGGGAGGGTCTGCCTTTTGTGGGGGGTAGATTGTGAACCACTGAACCCCAGATGAGCATAGGACCTAGCTGCCATTACACAACACCCTAGGGTGATCAATCAATCAGCAGGACTGATCAGCACCAGAAATAATTCAATCAGCAGAACTGCCCCAGGGCAAATTAAAGCAGCTGTCCCACCTTTGCCCTAAACAGACCTCACACCTTTAAAAAAAAAAAAAGAATAAAAAAACCAAAAAGAGCTCTTATCATAGACAACTTTTATGGAGAGAGGGAAGAACAGATCTCAAATCCTGAGGCCCCTAAAGGTAAAGCAACTCCAGAAAAAGCCCCAAAGAGAGACATAAACTGGTCTCCATGTCACAAGGCTTTCTTTGAAGATTACATAAAGAATCTTAAAAGAGAGTTAGAAGAAACATGGGGAAATGAAATGAGATCACTGCAAAATAAAATTGAAAAAATGGAAAAAGAATGCAATGAACAAAAAAATGTAATTGGTCAATTGCAAAAGGAAGTAAAAACAGTAACTGAAGAAAATAAGACATTAAAAATTAGAATCGAACAGTTGGAAATGAATGACTCATCAAGACTTCAAGAATCAGTTGAACAAAAACAAAAAAATGAAAAGATAGAGAAAAACATGAAATATCTCCTAGGAAAAACAACTAACCTGGAAAATAGATCTAGGAGAGACAATCTAAGGATTATAGGGCTTCCTGAAAGCCATGATGAAAAAAAGAACCTAGAAACTATCTTCCAGGAAATCATAAAAGAAAACTGCCCTGATATTTTAGACCCAGAAGGCAAAATACTCCTTGAAACAATCCACCGATCACCTCCTGAAAGAAACCCAAAAATTAAGTCCCCCAGAAATATTGTGGCTAAATTCCAGAACTATCACACCAAGGAAAAGATATTACAAGAAGCCAGAAAGAAACAATTTAAATATCGGGGAGCCACAATTAGGATCACACAGGACCTAGCACCTTCTACTTTGAAGGATCGAAGGGCCTGGAATCAGATATTCCAAAGGGCAAAGGAACTTGGATTACAGCCAAGAATAAGTTACCCAGCTAGAATGAGCATTATCTTCCAGGGAAGAAGATGGTCATTCAATGATATAGGAGAATTTCACCTATTTCTACTGAAAAGACCAGAACTAAACAAAAAATTTGATCTACAAACACAGAACACAAGAGAAACATAAAAAGGTAACAAGGAAAAAAAAAACTCTTGAGAACTATATTTATGTTATAAATACTTATAGAATGAGGGTTGATTTTATGAATCTATTATTACATTATGATTATGATATGATTACTGTGATTTTATGATTATGATATGATTATTGTGATTTTATGATTATTATGATATGATAAACTGAAAAGAAATTAGAGGTAGAAAAGGGATAACACTGGAAGAAGAGGAAAATGAGGTAAAATAAGGGCAATTACATCACATGTACAGGCAAAGAAAACCTATAATAATTGAGGGGAAAAAAGGGAGGGGAATGAGAAATGTGTTAATCTCCATCTCATCAGATTTGGCTCAGAGGGAATAATAGACATACTTATAAGGAAACAGGAGGGAAAGGGGGAAAAACGGGGGTGGGTGGGGCTCTAAAGGGGAAGGATTGTTTGAGGAAAGTGGTTATCAAAAGCAAAATAGTAGGGAGGAGGGAACGGGGATAAGAAAGAGAAAAGCATAAGCTACGGTAAATAAGAGGGCAGGAAATACAGAATTAGTTATTTTAACTGTGAATGTGAATGGAATGAACTCTTCCTTAAAGCAGAAGCAGATAGCAGACTGGATTAAAAACCAGAATCCAACAATATGTTGTATACAAGAAACACATCTAAAACATAGAGATACATACAGGGTGAAGGTAAAAGGCTGGAGCAGAATCTATTATGCTTCAGGTGAACAAAAAAAAAAGCAGGGGTAGCAATCCTGATCTTAGACCAAGTAAAAGCAAAGATAGACTTAATTAAAAGAGACAAAGAAGGAAATTATATCTTCCTAAAGGGTACCATAGATAATGAAGCAATATCAATACTAAACATATATGCACCAAGTGGTATAGCATGGAAATTCCTAAAGGACACGTTCAGAGAGATGCAAGAAGAAATAGACAGCAAAACTATAATAGTGGGGGATCTCAACCTCCCTCTCTCAGAACTTGATAAATCAAACCACAAAATAAATAAGAAAGAAGTTAAGGAGGTAAACAAAATGTTACAAAAGTTAGGTATGATAGATCTTTGGAGGAAATTAAATGGAGACAGAAAGGAGTTTACTTTTTCCTCAGCAGTCTATGGAACTTATACAAAAATTGACCATGTGGTAGGACACAAAAACCTCAAAATCCAATGCAGGAAGGCAGAAATAATAAATGCATTTTTTTCAGATTCAGGAATAAAAATCACATGCAATATAAGGCCAAGAGAAAATAGACCAAAAACCAATTGGAAATTAAATAATTTTATCCTAAAGAATGAATGGGTGAAACAGCAAATTACACACACAATTACTAATTTCATCCAAGAGAATGACAATAATGAGACAACATACCAAAATTTGTGGGATACAGCCAAAGTGGTAATAAGGGGAAATTTTATATCTCTAGATGCTTATTTGCATAAAATAGAGAAAGAGAAAATCAATGAACTGGGCTTGCAACTAAAAAAGCTAGAGAAAGAACAAATTAAAAACCCCCAATCAAATACCAAACTTGAAATCCTAAAAATAAAAGGAGAGATTAGCAAAATTGAAAGTAAAAAAAAAACCTATGGAATTAATAAATAAAACTAAAAGTTGGTTTTATGAAAAAACCAACAAAATAGATAAACCTCTAGTTAATTTAATTAGAAAAAGGAAAGAGGAAAATCAAATTGTTAGTCTCAAAAATGAAAAGGGAGAACTTTCCACCAATGAAGAGTAAATTAGAACAATAATCAGGAGTTACTTTGCCCAACTGTATGCCAATAAATTTGATGACCTAAGTGAAATGGAGCAATATCTACAAAAATATAGATTGCCCAGATTAACAGAAGAGGAAATAAATTATTTAAATAGTCCCATTTTAGAAAAAGAAATAGAACAAATCATTAATCAACTCCCTAAGAAAAAATCCCCAGGACCAGATGGATTTACATGTGAATTCCACCAAACATTTAAAGAACAATTAACTCCAATATTATCTAAACTATTCAAAAAAAGTAGGGAACGAAGGACTTCTACCAAACTCCTTTTATGATACAGACATGGTACTGGTACCTAAACCAGGTAAAACAAAAACAGAGAAAGAAAATTATAGACCAATCTCCTTAATGAATATTGATGCAAAAATCTTAAATAAAATATTAGCAAAGAGATTACAGAAAATCATTCCCCGAATAATACACCATGACCAAGTAGGATTTATACCAGGAATGCAGGGATGGTTCAATATTAGGAAAACTATTAACATAATTGACTATATTAATAACCAAATTAACAGAAAACATAGGATAATCTCAATAGATGCAGAAAAAGCATTTGATAAAATCCAACATCCATTCCTATTAAAAACATTAGAGAATATAGGAATTAATGGGCTTTTCCTTAAAATAGTCAGTAGCATCTATTTAAAACCATCAGCTAGCATCATATGTAATGGTGATAAACTGGAACCATTCCCAATAAGATCAGGGGTAAAACAAGGTTACCCACTATCACCATTACTATTCAATATTGTATTAGAAATGCTAGCCTTGGCAATAAGACAAGAAAAAGAGATTAAAGGAATTAGAGTAGGTCATGAGGAAACCAAATTATCACTCTTTGCAGATGATATGATGGTCTACTTAGAGAACCCTAGAGAATCAACTAAAAAACTATTAGAATTAATCCACAACTTTAGCAAAGTTGCAGGGTACAAAATAAATCCACATAAATCATCAGCATTTTTATACATCACCAACAAAATGCAAGAGATACAAAGAGAAATTCCATTCAAAATAACTATCGATACTATAAAATATTTGGGAATATATCTGTCAAGGGAAAATCAGGATCTATATGAGCAAAACTACAAAACACTCTCCACACAAATAAAGTAAGATCTAAACAATTGGAAAAACAGCAAGTGCTCTTGGATAGGTTGAGTGAATATAATAAAGATGCCAATACTACCTAAACTAATCTAACTGTTTAGTGCTATACCAATCAAACTCCCAAGAGATTATTTAACTAACCTAGAAAAAATAACAACACAATTCATCTGGAAAAACAAAAGGCCAAGAATTTCAAGGGAATTAATGAAAAAAAATGCAAATGACGGTGGCCTAGCTGTACCAGACCTAAATTATATTATAAAGCAGTGGTCATCAAAACCATTTGGTACTGGCTAAGAAATAGAGTAGTGGATCAGTGGAATAGGTTAGGTTCACAGGACAAAATACTCAATGACAATAGTAATCTAGTGTTTGATAAACCCAAAGACCCCAGTTTTGGGGATAAAAACTCACTATTTGACAAAAACTGCTGGGATAATTGGAAACTAGTATGGAAGAAATTAGGCAGTGACCCACACCTAACACCATATACCAATATAAGGTCAAAATGGATTCATGATCTAGGCATAAAGAATGATATTATAAACAAATTAGAACAATGTAGGATGGTTTACCTCTCAGACCTGTGGAGGGGGAAGGAATTTGTGACCAAAGAAGAACTAGAGGTCATCATTAAT
>JAJPUD010008748.1:39442-84244 GCA_023553655.1 Myrmecobius fasciatus
ATTCAAGATAAATATATCTATATCTGCATATGTATATACATATATACACATATACATATAGTAAACTTGGAAATCCCATTCCAACTAAAGAAAAATAACACATAATAAAAAATTTCAGAAAGTTATTCCTTTTTTCCTCCCTTTAATTTTTTTTTCCTTTAAAAAATTCAATGGTGTAAGCATGGAGAGAGAATGAGTTATCTTTCTCCTTACCAACAGTGTTTTCCTCTCAGAAATTGGCTCCTCTTCTATTGCTAGCTCATGGTTCTCCAACTACAAAATGTCTTTCATTTTTTACATGTCCTGATTCCTTTTTCATATCACAAGATGTTTTCTTTATGGTATCAATTGCCTTCAATTAATTGGCAGGGCCATATAATCCTCTCAAGTTGCTAAAGGTATATCTTCACACCATGTGTGGGATTAAAGGAAAACTCCTTAAGCCTATTTTTATACAAGTCTTTTCACATTTACCTGTAATTTTTATATTCATATTTTATAGGCCCAGCAATATTACACCAAAGTCAAATTTCATTTTATTTAGCCACCATATAACCAAAGTTTGGTGGATTATTTTATTTTCTAATCTGTTTACACCTAATGCTGCTCACTATATTGACAATAAATAGATAGATAGATACAGATATATGTTTGTATGAATGTGTATATTCACATATATGTATACACACATGTGTTCATATATATTTAATGTGTTTAACTTTTTTTGATGTCAATAGCCTTTTTTAGGTCTCATCTCTATAGAGACATAGTTGGCTCAAAGAAGATAAACAATTTATATTGAGTTCACTTATTTATTTTTAATCATGGCAGACCACATTCTTATCTGCATCCATTAAGTATTTTGGTGAAGGCCCTTTGGCTCAGAATAAGATAGAAATCCCTAGGTCATGGATCAGATATTGTAAGATGATAAGCCCAATGCAAATTAGAGGACACTGCCAGTTCATATCCCACGCCTTGTATTCAGTTACAGTGCAAAGATTTGGATTTTTTTAAAATATACATCATGGATAACTGAAGGTTTTGTACATAGGACAATTGGCTAACTGTCCCCATTGGTGTATAAAATACATTCATTCATAAAGTCCACAGCTTTCTTAGAACTGAAGAATTCCCAACTCCATGTAAGCCACCTAAGTATTGACCCCATGGAGAAAACGTTTAAAACAGAAGATCTTGATGTTCAACTAAAGTAGACCCTTGATCAGAATTAGAACTACAGATTTATATTCTTGTCCTGTGTTTGATACTTACATGTTTATTTTTTTTATTTTTTTTACCTTTCTTTTTTTAAACATTTTTAAATTTTATTTGCATAACATATGTGTGGATAATTCTTCAACAATAACCCTTACATACATTTCTGTTACAAATTTTCCCCCCAGCTCCCCACCTCTCCCCTAGATGGCAGGATATCCACTACATGTTAATTATGTTAATATATTGGCAAATCGAATATATGTATACATATTTCCAAACTTATCATTGTTGTGCAAGAAAAATCTTATCTACACAAAAAATATATCAGATAAAGGAAACACAATGTAAGCAAACATCAATCAAGGAGTATGAGAATGTTATGTTGTGGTCCACATTTCTCATCCCTTTCTCTGGGTGTATATGGCTTTCTTCAGTGAACAATTGGAGGTGGTTTGAAACACTTCATTGTTGAAGAGAGCCATGTCCATCAGAATTGATTGTCATATAGTACTGTTGTTGCCATGTATAATAATCTCCTGGTTCTGCTCATTTCACTCAGCATCAGTTCATGTAAATCTCTCCAAGCCTCTCTGAAATCATCTTGCTGGTCATTTCTTACAGAACAATAATATTCCATAAGATTCATATACCATAATTTATTCAGCCATTCTCCAATTGAAGGGCATCTATTCAATTTCCAGTTTCTAGCCACTACAATACTTACATGTTTATTAGCTGAATAAGAATCATCTTTTATAAATTTTTGCTCTCCTTGATGGAAACATTTATATCAATCCAATAAGTGAGTTTAAGAGAGGAGACAGTAGAAGCAACTAACCAGAGTTCCCTAAGTAAGTCTAAATTGTTTTCCAGAATTATTAATTTGGAGCTTTACAAGGTAACTTTTCATAACCCCTGTTCAAAATCTTTATTTCTCATTAATATTTTCAAATTATTCCTCAAGAACTTTAATTTCTTTCTTTATTAAACTTCTCAGGAAGACTAATCTAGCCCAGGGGGTCAGCTTTATTTTCTTTTAAGTAATACCTTCCCATTTTGTGTGTGAGAGGTAAGATGTATCAGCAGAATGGTAGTTTTTATCACACTCTAGAATGACATTAATTTTAACTTGAATATATTTAAATATATTATTATAAATATACACATATTTTCATATGTGTATATATACATATTTTCCCCTCCAAATAATGTTTTACAAACTTACATCTGCATTGCTGTGTTTGTCTTTTCTTATAAATTTGAAGACATCTAGGACCCTATCTACTTAATTTTCTTTACAAAGGTTATAGAAGAGTATTGTATAAAGTTATGAACTTGAAATTGCAGATCCAAAGTGGTGATGATGATGAAAATGATAATAGCTAACATTTATATAACACTTTCTATATAATATCTCATTTGATCCTCACAAACATCCTGTAAAGTGTGTACTATTACTATTTCCATTTTATGTATGAGGAAACTGAGGCTAAAAGAATTTAAGTGACTTGTCCAGGGTAACACAGCTAGTAAGTTCCAGAGGTAAGAACTCAGAACTTCCTGAACCAAATAGAGAAAACTATTACTAAAATAGATACAGAATTGCATAACTTATTTTCTTTTGAATAACTGATATCTTTCTATTGTTTTTTATTCAAAATACATAGATCAAGAAGAAAAAATATGGAGAATCATGGAAATCTATACCTCTATGGAAATACATATTCTTTAGCATAAAGGTTTAATAGAAGAGGAGCAGATGAGTCCTAAAAAGAAAAATGAGCATGTCACTGGATTGCAAACTACCCAGAGAGATAAAGGAAATGGATATTTTTCTAATATATAAAGGAAATGGATATTTTTGTAATATAAATTATAAAATTTACACAAAGGTAAGATATAATGGTGATAATAGATATCTGCTATCACTGCAAGAATCTAACAAGCTCATTATGGCAAAAGTCAAATATCTGATATATTCTTGAATATATCACAATTTCATATTTAAAAGGTTGAGAAAGCAACAAGGAGAACTTCATTTGAACAACAAATAAAATGATAATGTGAAAGTGACAGAAACCTTGGGGGAGATGACCCTATTATTCCTGGGTCTTTAATGGTCAAGAATGTGGACATAAGTCAAATATCTAAACCAATGATCATAAATAAAGAGACATCTGATCTGAATTCCTAATTTTCCAGATGAAGAAATTGAAACTTATAGAGGATAATTACAACAACCAAGATAACTGCTAATGAATATCAGAGTCAGGATTCAAACCCAGTGCCAAATAAATCTTTACTTTGGGAGAGATGATTTTTTTTTAAATCCAGATGATAAGAAAGATCTTTGAAATTCTAAAGGAAAATATGTGGCTGTCTGTCTGTCTTTTTTTCTATGTATTATTCTATCTCTACTCTCTGTGCTCTTTTTGTCTCAATTGCTGTTTCTCTCTGTCTTTTTCCAGTATCTTTCTTTATCTTCTGTTTCTGTCTTAGTCTTTCTACATGCCTCTCTCTGTCTCTTTCTCCCTTTCTCTGTCTCATCTTCTAGCTGTTTCTATTTGTTTCTCTCTGTTTCTGTCTCATTCCTCTCTCTCTTTCCCTCTCTTTTGCTCTCTACCTGTTTCTCTTTCTCTGTCTCAATCACTTTATTTCTATTTCTCAGTCTCTGTATCCATTGTTGTTTCTATATCTCTCTCTCTGTCATTCTTTAGCTTTCCCTGTCTATGTCTCATTTTCTCTCTCCTTTTTGACTAGTCTTTCTCTTCTTTAATTCCGATGAAATTGTTTCAGTGGATACTATTCCTACTACACATGTGCTTGGGAAGAACAAACCAACTTCCTTTCAAGAAGTTCCAAGAGCCTGTTTCAAAGAAAAAACACACAGGAGGAGGCTTGTTTAGGAAGCCTTGAGCTCATGTCTTGTGGTTCAGGAGGTGGATCTTATTGATCACCTGAAACTCAGAGAGACTTCATTTTATTTTAGAGCTAGTAGAAAGAAAGAACTGGGGAGATCAAGCACTTTGTGTGTGTGTGTGTGTGTGTGTGTGTATGTGTGTGTGTGTGTGTGTGTGTGTACACAAATACACACACATATACATGGGGTCCTGGCTAAATGGAAATAATGAGTATATCCTTAACTGCTTTGAAGGATAACAAGGACCTCTCTCTCAAACATTATCAAAGTGATTCTGTATGAATATGAGTTATTGTCAAGAGAAAAGAATGGACCTCAAATTGACATTTAGAAGAAATCAAAATCAGAGATAAGTGAGCAAGAAAGTACCTTGCTCATGTATTGAGTTCAGGTATCAGGCTTTGATAAATGGCATCTATGGATACTAAATTAACTTGCAGATGATACTGTATAACCACTGATACAAACTCAAGCTGGGCACATATTCTGATTGTCAAAAATATAAGAATCATATTTCTGTAGATTATAAATCAATAAGCTTGGCATTTATTGTTAGTAAAAATTTAGGATAATTATTCAACAAATGATTTGTAAGCACTCACAAAATACATTTTGATCATAAAATGAACATACCTAAAAAAAAAGTTGTGTCAAAATAATCAAAGTTCTTGTTTCTGAGAAGGCTTAAACAACCTTTTCCAAAAAAACAAAAAACAAACAAACAAAAAAACCCTTAGATCCAGGAAATGCCACACCAACCATAGAGTATTTTTATTTCTAGGAGTCATTAACAAAATTCTCCATGATATTCTTGCAGACAAATGTGATGATATTGTAATTAAACATCTTTAAGAAAACCTGGAGGAGAATCCTCCATCTGTATGCTCTGTCATTTTATTATGCTCAATTTTTGTCTCATTTAAGCAAGGAATGTGTATTTCTTTAGTTTGTATGAGAGAGCTAAAGATTTTATTTAGAGAAAGATAGTCATCCAGTTCAATGATCCCATATATACCAAGTAATTCAGTCCCATTGTTTGTAGAAGGGACTGTGTCAGCAACAAAAGATTGTAAACACTGAGAAATTGTCATGAGTAGTGCACACTGAATGTCAATAGGAAAAGTTTGCAAGCACCAGTATTTATCTATACACTGAACTGTTACATTAAAATCATTATCATTTTTATATAATGAGCTTTTGCTAGTTATCACATATTAGAACATTAAAATTTTGTGCTTTTGCTTTGTCCTAAATAGTAGCTTTTTCTCCCATTTAATTAGTAGGTTTTCTATCATTGGAGGTAATCTTTCTCTGTGCCTACATACTTACTTCCTTAGACTGGGACATCAGTGGTGACCTATCAGGATATGCCCTACATATGGAGTTAGAAGACATAGGCTACAATGTCAATTTTGCTTTTGTACTTTTGTGACCTTAGAGAAGTCATCTACCTGAGCCTTATTTTCTACATATTTACTGCTGTAGGATTATAGTAGATGATGATGTTCTGGGTAAATAGGTGAGATTGGCAGAGAAAGTCTGCCATACTGATAAGATTTCTCCCTGAGAAAAGGAGGGGAAGGTGACTGATGGAGACCAACTCAGCCTTACAGTCCCACACCTGTGGCTGTCTGGGTAATTCTACCTTACTGTATCCAAAAAAAATCCAAGTTATGTCATACTGGTGAGGTTAAATTTCTGCTATAAATCTGTTCATGATCTATGCCATCTTTGCTGAATCCCTTTTTGGTTAGCCCTCCACAATATTCTGCCTCCCGGTAACTTTCTCTTTCTTCTAGTTAACTAACTCTCTTAAGGTGCTAAACTCCTTTACAGATTTAGTCTTTCAGTCAAAGGTATACTCCCACCTCATGGTGTATTCCCTTTCTCCTGGTTAATTGTTAGTTCCACTGGGGAACTTGTCTTTTCCATTGTAAATTGTCAAAATCATTTTCCTTGAAAAATTTATACTGTCCCAAATCTATTTCATATTTGCCACTCCTGGGCCTATTTTATCTGTAACGTTTTAAAAAAAAAAACACCTTTTGGCAGAGAGAAAGACCATTATAAATTTGTCACATGATTGAACCTCAATATTTGGTGCCATTATTTAGTGCCAATTGCTCTCTTCAATCTTATCAGTAGAGAATTGCTAACATATTGCTACTATATTTTGCTGTAAGAAAGCCTGAATGACCAAGTGATAAATGCAGACATAGAATGGATAGGCTCTGAGGGTAGAGCCAATAAGGTGAAGCAAAGTTTGGAAGCTGCTCGAGCTGTAACAATTTCCCTCAAAAACCACATAAAACCAGGCCTCTTAAGAGAATCTGATGGAATAAAGTCACTCTCCAGCTCAGGATAGACTGAAAAAAACTTCAAGAAAGATTAGTTTCACTGGAGTGAAAAGGGTGTTCAGCCCAGCTCAGATAGACACTGGAAAAGCCATTGAGAGGGACATAATCACAACAAACTAATACCTTCAATTCTGGCTCAGAAAAGGAGCAAATTAGTGGAGCAGCTTTCAGTCTCAGCTCAGAAGGCAGACTCTGAGAAACCAGACTGTTTCCTGAACAGAGCAGGCAAAGCTACCCCTACAAACACAAGGGGCCCCTGTGCTCAAAGCCAAGGCCAGGAAGTTTGGGACAGTTACACTTTTACTCCAGGAGAAGAGCTCCACCTTAAAAGTAAAAAAAAAAAAAAAAAAGAAGACATGCCAAAAGAAAAGGAAAGAAAGTGAGCAAGAAACACAAAAGGACCTTGAACATAGAAAGCTACTATGGTGGCAGGGCAGACCAAAACACAAACTCAGATGAGGACAGAATGTCCACAGAAGAAATCACAAAGAGTGAGATAAATTGGTCTCAAGCCCAAAAAGACTTCTTGGAAATGCTCCTAAAAGATTCAAAAGACAAATAAGAGAGGTAGAAAACAATTGAGAATAGAAATGAGAAACATGTGCATACCCTTTGACCCAGCAATATTTCTATTGGGCTTATATCCCAAAGAGATTTTAAAGGAAGTAAAGAGACCCACATGTGCAAGAATGTTTGTGGCAGCCCTTTTTGTAGTGACTAGAAACTGGAAACTGAATGGATGGCCATCAATTGGAGAATGGCTGAATAAATTATGGTATATGAATGTTATGGAATATTATTGTTCTATAAGAAACGACCAGCAGGATGACTTCAGAGACGCCCGGAGAGACTTGCATGAACTAATGCTGAATGAAATGAGCAGAACCAGGAGATCATTATACATGGCAACAACAAGACTATATGATGATCAATTCTGATGGACATGGCTCTCTTCAACAATGAAATGTTTCAAACCAGTTCCTACTGTTCAGTAAAGAAAGCCATATATATCCAGAGAGAGGGACATGAAATGTAGATCACAACATAACATTTTCATGCTCTCTATTAATGTTTGCTTGAATTGTGTTTCCTTTCTCAGATTTTTTTTCTTGTAGATGATTTTTCTTGCGCAACATGATAAATGTGAAAATATGTGTACAAACATTTGATTTGTCAAATATTTTAACATAATTAACATGTAGTGGACTTCCTGCCATCTATGGGAGGGGTGGGACTAGAGGGGAAAATTCTGTAACAGAAAGCTTTATAAGGGTCAGTGTTGAAGAATTACCCATACATATGTTTTGCAAATAAAAAGTTTTAATAAAGAAAAAAAAAAAGAAATGAGAAGCATGCATGAGAGAGTCAACAGTTTGGAAAAGGAAAGTAAACATTGTCTGAAGAAAACAAGTCCTTAAACAGTAGAATAAACCAAATGGGGAAAAAAGAGAGATGCAAAAGATAACTGAAGAAAATCACACATTATAAACTAAAATACAGCAATGGAAGCTAATGACTGTGAGACAGCAAGAATCAGTCAAATAAACTAAAAAGAATGAAAAAAATGGAAGAAAATTGAAAAAAAAAAAGCAGACCTGGAAAATAGATCCAGAAGAGACAATTTAAAAATTATTAGCCTATCTGAAATCCATGACCAAAAAAAGAGCCTGGATAGCATTCTGCAAGAGATCATTAGGGAAAAATGCCTCAATATCTTAGGAAGAGGAAATACTCATTGAAAGAATCCATTGTTCACCTCTCGAAAGGGATCCCACAAGAAAAACCCCAAGGAGCATTGTTTGGAAACTCCAAAATTACAATCTCAAGGAAAAAAATACTGCAAGCTGCCAGACAAAAACAATTCAACTATCAAGGAGAAACCACCAGAATTACCCAAGATTGATCTCATCAGTTTTGCCTCTTGGAAATTTATTTAATCCTATAAGGAAGTAGGAGGAGAAAGAAGAAAAGAAAAGGGAGGGATAGGATAGAAAAGAGAGCAGAAACACTAGGGAAAAAAAAAAACAAAAGAAGGGGGGAACAGCTGATAGAAGATAAGGTAGTGGATGGAGTGGGTTTTTAAAAAGCACTGTTAAGAAAAGGGGGAAGGGTGATAAGAGATAAGGTAGTAGGTGGGGTAGGTTAAAAAAACACTACTGAGGACAGGGTGAAAAGAGAATAAAATTATACAGCAAAGAAATAAGGATAGAGGGAAATACAGAGTTGGTAATCATAACTGTGAATGTGAATGAAATGAACTCTCCCATAAAATGGAAGCCTATAACAGAGTGGATTAAAAAGCAATCCTATAATATGTTGTTTCCTAGAAACACACTTGACAGAGAAATGCATACAGAGTAAAGGTAAATAGCCAGAACAGAATTTATTATGCTCCAACTGAGGTAAAATAAAAGAGGAGTAGCAATTTTGATCTCAGAAAAAACAAAAGTAATATTAAATCTTGTTAAAATAAATGAGGAGGGAAATTAAATCCTGATAAAGGATATAGTATATAATGAATGAGTAATGATATTAAATAGGTATCCACCATGTGGTAGAGCAGGCAAATTCCTAGAGAAAAATTTTAAGGCAGTTACAGAAAGAAATAGATAGCAAAAATATGTAGTGGGAGACCTCAACCTTCCCCTCTCAGAATAAGACAAATCTAATCACAAAATAAATAAGAAAGAAACTAGGGAGGCTAATAGGATCCTAGAAATACTAGATATGATTGACCACTAAAGAAAATTGAATAGGAACAAAAAGGAATATACTTTTTCTCAGCAGTACATAGCACCTACACAAAAATTGACCATGTATTAGGGCATTCAAACCTCACAATCAAATGCAAAAAGGCAGAAATAGTAAATGCTTCCTTTTCACACCACAGTAGAATCAAGATTATATTTAATAAAGGGACAAGGAAAGATAGACTAAAAACCAATTGGAAATTAAATATCTAATTCTAAAGAATGAAGTGAGTCAAACAACAAATCACAGAAACAATCCATAATTTCATCCAAGAAAATGATTACAATAAGGCAACATACCAAAACCTATATATACATTGAAGCCAATGTAGTCTGTAGGGGAAATTTTATATCTCCAAATGGATACATAAATAAAATAGAGAGAAAGGACATCAATGCATGCACCTAAAGATTTAGGCATGCACCTAAAAAAGCTAGAAAAAGAACAAATTAAAAATCTCCAATTAAATACCAAATTAGAAATTTTGAAACTTAAATGAGAGATTAATAATGTAGAGACTAAGAAAATTATTGAAATTATAAATAAAACTAAGAGTTGGCTTTATAAAAAAACTAACAAAATAGATAATCCTTTCCTTAATTTGGTCACAAAAAGGAAAGAAAAAAAAATACCAGCATCAAAAATGAAAAGGGGTGAACTCATTACCAATGGAAAAGAAATTAAAGTACTTATTAGGAGTTATTTTGCACAACTCTGTGGCAACAAGTTTGACAATCAAACTAAAATGGATTGATATTTACAAAAATATAAACTGCCTAGGCTAATAGAAGAGGAAATAAAATATTTAAGTAGTCCCATTTTAGAAAAAGAAATTGAAGAAGTCATTACTCTCCAAAGCCAGATAGATTCACAATTGAATTCTTCCAAACATTTAGAGAAAAATTAATTTCAATAATATGTAAAGTATTTGGAAAGAAGGACTCCTGCCAAATTCCTTTGGCCAGTTCCTTGGCCAAAATCTCCATAATGATATTGATACAAAATATTAAATAAAATGTTAGCAAAGAAATTACAGTAACTTCTCAGGAGGATAATACACTGTGAACAAGTAGGATTTAAACCAGGAATGCAGGACTGGTTCAGTATGGGGAAAACTATTGCCATAATCGACCATATCAATCACAAAACCAACAAAAATCATATGACAATCTCAATAGATGCAAAAAAAAGTTTTTAACAAAATACAGCACTCATTCCAATGAAAGCATAGGGATAAAGGGAGTGTTCCTTAAAATAATAAGCAATATCTATCTAAAACCTACAACAAGCATTATTTGTATTGGAGAGAAGCTGGACACATTCCCAATAAAATTAGGAGTGAAACAAGGATAGTCATTATCACTGCTATTGTTCAACATTATAATAGAAATGTTGTCTTTAGTAACAAAAGAAAAAGAAATTAAAGGAATTAGAATAAGCAGTGAGGAACTAAAATTCTCACTCTTTGCAAATGATAGGATGTTTTTTCTTAGAGAATCCTAGAAAATCATTCAAAAACTTACTGGAAAAAATTCACAGCTTTTCCAAACTTGCAGGATATAAAATAAAGCCACAGAAATGATCAGCATTTCTATATATTATTGAAAAACCCATTAGCGAGAGATAGAAAGAGAAATTTCATTTAAAATTATTGTAGACAAAAGATAATACTTGAGGATTTATCTGCCAAGACAAATCCAAGACTATATGCACACCATTACAAAACACTTCTCACACAAATAAAATCAGGTCTGAGCAATTGGAAAAATATAAATTGTCCATGGCTAGGCAGAGCTAATATAATAAAAATGACAATTCTGCTTAAATTGAAAAAAAAATAGAAAAAATAGGAAAAAAAAAACAAAATTCATCTGGAAGAACAAAAGCTCAAGAATATCAAGGGAATTAATGAAAAAAAATACAAAAAGCAGTATCAAACCTAAACTATATTATAAAACATTAGTGATCAAAACCATTTGGTAATTGATAAGAAATAGAATGGTGGGTCATTGGAATAGATTAGATGCATACAACACAATAATCAAAGCCTATAGAAATCTAGTAAATATCAAAACTTCAGCTTCTGGAATAAGAACTCACTATTTGACAAAAATTGCTAGAAAAAAACTGGAAAATAATGTCAGAAACTTGGCATAGACCTACATCTCACACACCATACCAAAATAATGTCAAAATGGACATGTGATTTGGGCATAAATGATGTTAACAGAAACAATTTAGGAAAACAAGGAACAATTTACCTATCAGATCTTTGGAGAAGGGAGAGTTTTATGACTAAAAAAGAACTAGAGAACATTATTTGTTTGTTTGTTTCTGCTGAGGCAATTGGGGTTAAATGACTTGCCCAGGATCACACAGCTAGGAAGTATTAAGTGTCTGAGGCTGGATTTGAGCTCATATCCTCCTGACTTCAAGGCCAGCACTCTTTCCACTGTGCCATCTAACTGCCCCCTAGAGAACATTATGAAAGGCAAAATGGACAACTTTGATTACATTAAATTAAAAAGGTTTTGCACAAACAAAATGAACAGGAACAAGATTAAAAGGGAGGTACAAAGCTGGGGAAAATCTTTACAGATAGTATTTCTAATAAAGAAATACTCATTTCTAAAATATGTAAAGAACTGTGTCAACTTGATAAGAATACAAGCCATTCCCCAATTGGTAAATGGTCAAAGATATGAACAATTTTCAGATGATGAAATTAAAACCATTTCTAGTCATATGAAAAATATGCCAAATTTCTATTGATTAGAGCAATGCAAATTAAAACAACTCAGAGGTACCAATTCATACTTTTCGGGTTGGCTAAAATGACAGGAAAAATAATGATACATTTTGGAGGGGATGTGGGAAAACTGGGACACTAATGCATTGTTGGTGGAGTTGTGAAACAATCCAAGCATTCTGGAGAGCAATCTGGAACTATGACTAAACTGTATGTATGTATGCACATACAAAAGGTATTCCCATTAATTGGTGAATGACTGAAAAAGTTGTGTTATAGGAAGGTAATGGAATATTATTGTTCTATAAAAATGATGAACAAGCTGATTATAGAATGGCCTGGAAAGATTTACATGAACTTATGCTGAGAGAGACAAGCAGAACCAGAAATAAAGTGTACACAATTATAGCAAGAATATGTGATGATCTACTGTGAAAGGCTTGGTTCTTCTCAGCATTTCAGTGACCAGAAGCAATCTCAATAGACTTTAGACAGAAAATGCCATCTGCATCCAGAAAATATCTAAGGATACTGAATGTAAATGAACACGTCCTATGTTCACTTCTTTCTGTGTTTTTTATCTTTCCCATAGTTTTTCTCTTGTGCTCTGATTTTTCTCTATCAGCATTATTCATAAAGAAATGTACATTAAAAAGAAATATACATTTTACCCATAGTTCTTCATGTTTCTCTGGCTTGTTGATCTTGATGATCATGATGATCTCTGAAACAGAGATGGAAAAAGGGATTAAAAGAAATGCTGGAGACGAGGGTAGGGGCTGTGTTAGGATATCATTAGCTGGTCTCCCATGGTTCTGTTGAAGAGTCATTACAGAACATAGTGCTCTTTTGCAGAAAGCAGGAAAATAAAAAGCTAATATCTCAAAAGCACTTGGGAGTGGCAATGAGACAAACTACTGGCCAAAGAGACTCAAAGAAAGCTCCCATCTCCTTTTGAGTCTCAGGGTAGCTCCCACTTTATTTCCTACTTCCCCTCTCACCAGTAGTTGAATGACCACTATCAAAAGATGGATCCCATTTATATCTAAGCATGTGGCTGGGTGTGAGCAAAGACTACAGGGCTTCTTAGAAGTAGTCCAACTTAAGTTTCTTTCCTCTTTGTATATTTCCTCAGGACAGGGGGAAAAAAGAAGTTTTGCCTGTTTTCTCAGATATTTTAAAGATGGATACAATTAATAATAATAGCCAATGTTTGTATAAGACTTTAAAGTTTGTATTTTCACCTTTTTTGTTGGCTTTTTCTTTCTTGTGGTTTTTCCCTTTTGTTCTGATTTTTCTTTCACAATATAAGAAATATGGAAAATGTTTAAAATTATTTTACATGCATAACCTATATCAGATTGCTTGCTGCCTGTCTTGGTGGGGAAGGTGAGAGAGAAGGAGAAAAAAATGGAACTCAAGATCTTATAAAAATGAACATTGAAAACTAGTTTTTTATGTGGTGAACAACTGTGATAGACTTAGCTCCTTTCAACAATTAGGTGCTTCAGGCCAATTCCAACAGACTTGTGATGGAGAGAGCCATCTGCATCCAGAAAGATTATGGGATCCTAACATAATGGATCACAACATTGTAGTTTCACCTTTGTTTTTGTTATTGTTTGCTTCTCTCTCTCTCTCTTTCTCTCTCTCTCTCTCTCTCTCTCTCTTTCTCTCTCTCTCTCTCTCTCTCTCTCTTTCTCTCTTTAGTTTTTGATGTGATTTTTCTTGGGCATCATGACAATGGAATTACATTTTAAAAAATGTATATGTTAGTATTGGATTACTTGCTGTCTAGAAGAAGAAGGAGTTGGGGAAAGAGGATGAAAATATGGAAGACAAGAGTTTTCAAAGGTGAATGTTAAAAATTATTTTAGATGCATTTTTAAAAATAAAAAGTTATTAATAAGAAAAGGAAACTATTTTTTACATGCAATTGGAAAAATAAAACACCATTGTGGAGAAGAAAAAGAAATTCAAAGGTTGCCAAGTACTTGATACCTGTTATATCTCACTTGGTCTTCACTACAACTATGTGAGGTGGAGAAACTGAAAATGAGGAAACTCAGGCCAACAGACTTAAAGTAACTTATACTGGGTAACCTATCTAGTAAGTTTCAGAAGCAGAATTCAAACTCAAATCTTTATGATTCCTAGTTGCTATAGGTTTTGTGGTGGATACTATGTCCTATTTATAATATCACTTTTTAAAAATGTTCTCAATACTTCAGAATTCTATATTTTATTATCATTGAATGTAATTTTCTAATTTGCTTATAAAATATAGATATTTTAATTGAAGGGGCCATGTAGGGCATCTACTCCAAATCCCTCATTTCATCATGAGAACTCAGGCACAGAAAAGTTAGATCATTTGTCCAAGGTCCAACAAATGGTGGAGAAAAAGGAATAGCATTTTTATACTATATTTATAGTAATAAAATACCTACTATGTGTCAGGTATTTTATTAAGCCCCTTTAAATTTTTGTCTCATTTGAATAGCAGAAGAAAGGTTTAAATCCAGGTCTTTGGACTCCAAATTCCACATTGTTTAGGCAAACCTATACTTGAAGGGTATTATGAATGATTTATATGATGAATAAAGACAGATGATAGGGAAAAGGTTTTCCACAATCTCTGTAAAATATATAGAAACATACAGCTAAGCTAAGAAGATGAGAATGAATTAAATTAATCCCATTACTAAAAAGTCAACAGGAATCCATAAATTATACAAACAAAACATCTGGATTGGCAAAATGGAATCAATTACCCCCTCCAAAAAAAATAAAACTTCTGGTCTCTGAATTAAAAGAAATATCATAAAGGATATAATCAAAACTCTGAAAATTATTGCTGATACACTTTTGTAGCATACACATGTTCTCTCAAAGGATGTATATAATTATATCAAATTGTATTCTAAATATCTGTAATTTAGTAGACATGCATTTTCTTTTGCATTCAAATATTTTCAAACACAAAAACTTGACTTTTTAAAAACTATACATTTCAGTATGTCATACTTTGAAAGTAGTGCTCATCAGATGACCAAATAGAGTACATAACAAAATTTTGATATGATTTTTCATTTCATAAATATGACTGTGATTTGTGATAAAGTATGCCAGAGAAGATGAAGTTCTTTTTTGTACTGTCAGACTGGAAAAGTTTAAATAATAGAGAGATTAGAGGAGAAACTAGTTCTGCCATTTTACTAGTATGAGGAGCTCTTGAATGATGAAACACCAGTATAGATTAATACCTTTTCTAAAAAAGAAGGGTTGCCTATTTTTTAAATGTCAGTTAAAAAATTATATATAACATCATTTCATTATAAAAGTTCTCAACTTCATCAGTGAAATGAGGACATTATATTTCTCTACCTTTTCTTCTGTGTCAAGCTTGTTCATTATAATTATATAATTGTCAGTGCTCACTTTGGTTTTATTTTTATTCCCATTGATTTTATTCTAGCCATTGTGAACAATGCTCTTCTGGTTCTTTTTAAATCTTCCTATGCTTCTCTGAATTCCTTTATTCCTAGAATGCTGTGGAATTGGTAATCTAAGCCCAGGAAGACTGTGGGAAATTGTTGATTAATTAGAACAGTCCCAGCTGTGCTTCTGAAATGCCCTTGGACAAGTAGGAATAAGCACCTGGTGAGTGCAGAAGCAGTGAGGCAGGGACATTGCTAGCTGTGGTTTCTTTCAGGAGGGAGGAGCTCTTGCTTTGGGATTCCAGGTCAGAGAGGAGCCTTGAAGTAAAACTAGAGGCACCATTCCTCCACCCCACAGTAATGCCTCTTATTTTAAAAAATGGGCAAGCAAAGAAAGACCCCAACCATAGAAATTCACTATGGGAACAGGAAAGAGCAGGGTTCATTTTTCAAAGAAGGACATTGAAGTAAAAAAATAGCTTCTGCCCCAAAGAGTAACATTAAAGGACTCCCTGACTAGAAAGAATTCATAGAAGGACTCAAAAAGAATCTAAAAATCAAGTGAAAGACATCAAAGAAAAACTAAACTAAAAAAATGTATATAAATGGAAACCATCTAAGAAAAACAAGAGCATGGGAAAATTACCCAACCAGAAAAGGAGATACAGAGTCTCAAAGATGAAAATAACTCTTTGAAAATTAGGTTGGACAAGAGGAAGCCAGTGAAGAATAAGAGACCAAGAAATAACAGCAACAAAATAAAGAATGAAAAATAGAACAGAATGTGAAACATAAGAGAAACAACATATCTGGAGAACAGATCAAGAAGAGAAAATATAAGAATAATTGGACTATTTGGAAGTTCTGACCAAATAAAAGAAACAATGCAATAATGTAAGAAATAATCCAAGAAAAATTGTCCTGGAGTGATAGAACATTAGGGGAAAGTAGAAATAGAAAAAATCCACCAATCACTATCTCAATGAGATTCTTTGTGGAAAGCACATAGAAATATTATTGCCAAATTTTGAAAACCCCAGATCAAAGAGAAAATTTTGCAAGAAACAGGAAAAAAAATCAAATACACTGTAGCTACTGTTTGAATTGTAAATAACTTATCAGTTGCCCCAATAAAAGACCACATGTCCTGGAATTATATCTACCGACAATCAAAAGAACTAGGCCTGTGGCCAAAAATATCATATCCAGCAAAATTATACATTACATTAAATTAGAAAAATGGATTCAATGACCTTACAGATTTTCATCTGCAAGGACTTTCTATCAACCAAATCTGAAATTAATAGAAAATGTAACATATAAGAGTTCACATCAAAAATCAATTTCAAGAAACTTAACACGGACAAATTGCTTATTTTTTAACATGGGAAATGTATGCCATATGCTTAAGATTGACATCAGCAATAGAGTACCTCAAAAGAAAGATTGGAGCAGAGTTAAGGTAAAAAATAGGAATTATATTATAAAAATGAGGTTGAGGAAGAATAGACATAGAGCTCATAGCTGAAAATCTGCTTACATTGGGAATGGATTAAATAGGTAACATTACTTGTATACCAAGAAATATTTAGTATGCTCCAACAACAAAATCTATTAAGAAATAATGGGGGAGGAAGGGGTGGGGAAGCAAAAGGTTTGGGGAGAAGATAAGGGAGGGATTCATGGGTGGGGGGAGGTTACTATCAAGGCTAGTTAAGGAGCAGAATTAAAGCAAAGAGTCAGCAGGGATAGAAAAGATATCTGTGTGTGTATATGAGGTTGGGGGGGAATGTGTGTTCATATATATATATATATATATATATATATATATATATATATGCATGTATAAATCTTCACACACATATATCCTTTCTTATTATTGCCTGCTTAGGATAAGCTGGAGGGGATGAAAAGGTGAAAAGAATAAAGTAAAAAAGTGTGCAGCAAAGAACAAAAGAACAATTTACAAGGAAGTAAAGAAAAGGTGTACAATCATGAATATAATTTCTTCTATTAATATATATATATATACATATGTGTATATATATACACATGTATATATATATATATATACATGTTTATATATATATATATATACATATATACACTCTTTCTTGAACTGGTCATTTGTTTTTACATATTTTGAATCCTCCCTGATGTTCTGCTGGGCATATGACAATATTCTCTTTTGTTTTATTTTGTTTTTTATTCCTCTTCTGTTTTTCTTTTTTCTTATTCTGTTTTTTAACGAATAAAGAATTTGTGAAAGGAAAAGTGCATTGATAATTTCCATCAAAGAAATGAACAGTTTGCCTTTGGTGGCAGGATATTATCCTGCACCAGTGATTTTCAAACAGTGGCAGAATTGATGCTTTTCAGTGATGTAAAAGGAATTCTTGTGTTAGAGAGAGTCTGAGATTCATCCCAAAAGATAAAAGTTTGAGTTGGCTTAAGGTAAAAGAAAATTTCTGTGATGGAAAAAAAAAATGAAAAATCTACACTTTTTAAAATCTTCCAAAAATCTTAGAATTCCATTTGATCAATTATGCAAATAAGGAAGATGGAATAAGTGCATATTATTCACTTATACTAATATTGTACTTTAAAACTGTAAATTACATTACATATATCAATTCTTATCCTCATAACCATGCTGAGATATTGGTGTTCTAATTATTTACATTTGATGAGAAATTGGAGGCTTAAGGAGATAAAATGACTTCGCCATAATCACCCAGCTAGTTATTATCTGAAACAAGATTTGAATTGACATCTTACTGATTTCAACTATATTTCAACTCTGACTCCAGTCATGACATCTCTCAGCCTACTATTTTGCCGCACAAATACCCTTCCCATCAATTTTTTTTAAAATAATTTTTGGATTTTTTTTTATTTTTAAGAATCATGTACATTTCCAAGTAGATTTCATCTCATAACAGAGAAGAGAAAAGAAAAAGAGAAAATAGTTCAGTAAGCCTAACAAAATGCATCAGACAAGTCTAAAAATATTTGTATCATTCTATACCCTTGTCTCCACCTTTCTGTAAAGAAGAGATAAATATTTGCTTGCTAAAAAGTATTTCTGGAAGTATACTTAAAGATTATGGAAATAAATGTCTACACTGATGAGTTGAATTTAATGAGAAATCTTATTAATAAATAAAATGAGATTGCCATTTCATTACCATTTTTGTGTACAGGTTAAACTAACCATAATTGCTATTTCATTACCATTTTTATGTACAGATTAAACTAACCCCAAAGTAATTTGAAGTTATCAATTAAAATGACAGTACCCTTGTAGGTTGGTCCAAAAATCAAGTTGGATGATCCCCAAACTAGTGCACAAGTGGTTTTAATCTGTGAGCTAGGGAAAAATATTCTCAGAAATCCTCATCTCCACCTTCAGATATTGAAACAGAAGAGTCTTAATGATGAATAATAATGAACAATTACCTGAAAGGAAATGACAAGTTCTTTTACTCAGAGAAAACAAATGGAAGGAATGGTACAACTGTCTAAATATTACCCAAACACTTGGAAGGAAAGGTTAATGATACTCTGCTTAAGAACAATCATACCATCATTTAGCAAATGTATTTCAAGGATATAAAATTTGTTGCTCCTAAGTGATTGTTTTTTTTTCCCATTTCTACTTTAAAGTATACTAGAACTATGACATTAAAATTCAGGAAACGATAACTGGTGTCCACACTAAAGAGAAACACTAAAAGGAGTAGACAAAATCCATTGATATGGATATATATCTCACAAAGAGATTCCCGAAAAATAATTATTAAAATGAAAATATCTGCAAGATTCCACAACACTAAAACAGGACTATCAATGTGTTTACTTCCCTGCTTCAAAGAATATCTCTAAGTAACATCTATAGCCATAGCAGTAACAGAAGCAGCAACAATAATGATTTACCATAATAATGTATAAAGAATTTTTATAAAAAATTATAGTGTATTTTCCTTACAAGCATATTATGAAATATATAATAACTAATTTATTTTAAGGTTATAAGTTACTTCTTTCTGAACAATCCTTGGTAAATAAACTTTCATCTTACAGATAATGAAACTGTTACACAGAGAGGAAAAGCACTTTTCTCAAACCCAACTCAATTATTAAGACTGGAGGCATATTCTAAACATCCCTCCTTTGATTTTAAAGTCAGAATACCACAGTTTTCTGATGTTTTGTTTTGTTTTGTTTTTCAAAAACCATACCATAGTTCTATTTTCTTCTTGCTTACTTGCTATTTAAGTCACCTGAAAAAAGTGCCCCCTTCTTAAATGCTAGACATTTTACTCCCTTAGTAAAGATTTTAACATTTTTAAAATTTTATTTTGATAGTATATTATTTTTCAATCGTGCAAAAATAATTTTTAACTTTCATTTATGTAAGATTTTGAGTTCCTTTTTTCTCTCTCTCCCTTCTTTACCTCCCTCCTCCCCAAGATAGCAAGAAATCTGGTATATGCTATACACAAATGCTCACTTTAACATATTTTTATTTAATATTTGATTTTTCTTCATTTACATGTAACACAATTTTTACCACTTGTTTTTAAAACTGTGTTCCAGATTTTCTTATTCCTCCCCTAGCCTCTTATGTCTGCCCCATTAAGAAGGCACATGTGAAGTTATATAAATCATTTCCATAAAAGTCATGTTGTGAAAGAAAGCATAGATCTTCCCTCACCCCCCCCAAAAAAAAGCACCTCAAGAAAAATAAAGTTAAAAAAAGGATGCTTCAATCTGTATTCAGACACAATAAGTTTTTTCTCTGGATATGGATAATATTTTTCATCATAAGTCATTCAGAGTATTTTTGGATCAATGTATTGCTGAGAATTTCAAAGTCATTGATAGCTGATCAATCCTCAACATTACTATCATTTTGTACACAGTACATTTCACTTTCCATTAGCTAATGGACAACATTCCAGGGTTTTTTTTGAGAGCATCCTGGCCAAAATTTTTTCTAACAACACTTTGTACAAAATAAATAATTAAGAAAACAATAAGACAGGAAAAAATGAAAAAACAAAATGCAATAAAACATTGTTGTGTACCCAGCAGAACAACAGGAAGAATTCAAAACATGTAACAATAAATTTCCATTTCAAGAAGGCATATATAATAATAGAAGAGAATATATATTTGTGACTATACACATTTTATTTGTTTTCTTGTAGGCTATTATTTTTTTGTCTTCTGTGCACTTTTTACTTTATTTTTTCTCTTTAACCTCACTCCCTTCCCCAAGCAGGCTATATAGTTAATCATGTGTGTGTGAGTGTGTGTGTGTGTATGTGTGTGTGTGTGTCATATTAATATGGCTAACGTATAATGTAACTTTCTTTCTTGAGTCTTGAAGTCTAACTTTCTTTGAGATAGACTATTGCTAGTCCTACTTATTTATTTTTCCTTATGAATCCTATTTCTGATCCTTGTTATAATGTTTGAATATATCTCTTATTTCTTATCTCTGTTAACTCTTTCTACTTTAATTCTACTTTTTAACTGCTTTGCTATTACTTAACCACACCCAACCATGGGTTCCTTCTTTATCTTCTCCTTCACCTTCTGTCTCTCTCTTTATCCCTTTTCCATTCATCTATAGAACTTTCTCTCACTTTTTATCCCTTTCCCATTAGTCTATAAACCTTATCCCACTCCTGTTAAACTAAACATCTTTGTATGCCTCATTTTATGCTATGACATACTTTTTCCTCCCTCTTTATCCTTTTCCCATTAAATCTATACACCTTGCCCACTATCATAAATCTACATACCCTTGTATAATTCCTTGCATATTATTCTCTTCTCTCCTTATTTCTTTATAGATGTGTGTGTGTATTGTTCCCTATTTAACTCATTCCCAATGTGAGTAGGTTTCAGAACTACCATTTCTTACAGAACAATATTTTTTCATCACAATCACATATCACAATTTATTCAGTATACCCCCAATTTTAGATTCTTTGCCTTAAGGAAAGAGCTGCTATGATTATTTTTGTACATGTATGTCCTTTTCATTTTTTTAATCTCTTTTGGGATACATGTCTAGAAGTGATATTGTTAGATCAAAGAGCATACATGATTTTATAGTCTTTTGGGTATAGTTCTACATTGCTCTCCAGAATGGTTGAATCAGTTCACAATTCCACCAGCAGTGAATTAATGCCTCATTGCTCCAAGATTTCCTTCAACAATTGTCATTTTCTTTTTCTATCCCATTAGTCAATCTAACATATTTTCAGATGAATCATGTTGGGAAAGAAAAATCATAGCAAAGGGGAAAATAATGAGAAAGAAAAATAATAAAATAGAACAAAATAAAAAGATGAAAATACTATGCTTCAGTTCACATTCAATCTCCATAGTTCTTTTTTCTAGATGTGGTTTGCATTTTTCATCTAAAGTGTATTGGAATTGTCTTGGATCATTCTGTCACGGAGGAGGTCTAAGTGCAGCATGGTTGATAATTACATAATTTTGCTGTAACTGTGTACAATGTTTTCCTGGTTCTGTTCACTTTACTTAGCATCAGTTCATATAAGTCGTTCCAGACTTTTCTTAAATCAGCCTGCTGATCATTTCTTATAGAACAACAGTATTCTATTACATCATGCAGCACAACTTATTCAGCCATTCCTCAATTGATGGGCATCGACTTAATTTCTAATTCCTTGCTACTACAAAAAGAGCTGCTGAAAACAAATTTGCATATGTGAGTCATTTTCCTTCTTTTGTGATCTCTCAAATAGATACCCAGTGGTGACACTGCTGGATCAAAGAGTATTAACAATTCTATAACTCTTTGGGCATAGTTCCAAATTGCTCTTCAAAATGGCTAGATCAGTTCACAACTTTATCAATAATGCCTTAGTTTTCCAGTTTTCCCACATCCCTTCCAACATTTATCATTATCTTTTCCTGTCACCTTACCCAATCTGATAGGTAGGGAGTCATGTCTCAGAATTCTTTTAATTTGTATTTTTTCTAAACAATAATAATTTAGAGCATTTTATATGACTATAATATATAATGTAATATTGTATATAACATAATTATGACTATTATAGATGGCTTTAATTTCTTCATTTGAAAATTATTTTGTCATATCCTTTGATCATATGACTTTTATTCTTATAAATTTGTCTCATTTCTCTAGATATTTGCATGTATCAGATACACTGGTTGTAAAAAATGTTCCTCAGCATTCTGCTTCCTGTGTCATGTGTATCTAATTTTTTGGCAGTTTGACTGGTATCGCAATGAACAAATAGCCCAATTTAGGCAGAATTGTCATTTTTAAATATTAGCTCAGCGTACCCATGAGCAATTGATATTTTCCCAGTTTTTAGATCTATTTACCATATATTGTGGCATAAAAACTGAAAATCTATTGGAGAAAGGCAAAAATATTAAATGTGTTTTGTTCAGATAGCAATGCAATATAAATTGCATTCAACAAAACAGATAATAGCATAAAGAAATGTAAAATACCTACTTTTGAAACAAAGCCAATGCAATCAAAATTAGAAGGAAAACAGAAATCTAGGAAACAATTTTTACAAGAAGCATCTCTGATAAAGGTCTCATTCTCAAATATATGGTGAACTGAGTCAACTTTATAAAAATACAAGCCATTCTCCAGTTAATAAATGGTCAAAGGATATGAACAGGTAATTTTCAGATGAAGAAATAAAACTTATCTATAGGCATATGAAGAAATATTCTACCTCACTTTTGATTAGAAAATGCATATTCAATCAACTCTGGGTAATATACTTACATTTGGTAACATGATAAAAAATAATAAATGTTGGAGATGATGTAGGAAAATTGGTACACTACAATACTGTTGGCTGAGTCATGAACTGATCCAAATAATCTGGAGAGCAACTTGGAACTTTGCCCAAAGAGCAACCCAATTTTGTTTTTATCCAACATTATCACAATTAGATATCTATCCCAAAGAGATCATAAAAAAGGAAAAGGACCTATATGTCCAAAGATTTTTATAGCAGTCCTTTTCATAGTGGCAAAATATTGAAAATTTATAGGATGCCCATCAATTGAGAAATGGCTGAACAAATTGTGGTATAGGAATGTAATGGAATACTATTGTGCAATAAGTAATGTTGAATGATAGATTTTGGAAAAAAAAAAAAAAACACTGGAAAGACTTGCACAAGTTGATGACAAGTCAAATGAGCAGAACCAGGAAAACATTGTAGACAATTAGCAACATTGTGTGATGACTGACTCAGTTTTCCTCAGCAACACAATGATACAAGACAAGTATAAAATATTCAGAAAGCAAAATGTTATCTACAACCATATAAAGAACTTATAAATTCTGAAAGAAGATTGAAATATATTTTCCACTTTCTTCATTGTTTTTCATGTTTTTTTAAATTTTCTTTTGTTTCTTCTTTCACAACTATGACTAAAATGGAAATATATTTTATATGACAGCATTTATATACATATATATATATATATATAAAACACATAACATATCAAATTGCCACCCAATTATAAAAGAAGGGAGGGAAGGGAGAAAGGGAGAAAAATTTGGAATTCAAAATTTTGTAAAAATTAGTACTAAAAATTGTCTTGAGATATATTTGGGAAAATAAAATGTGTTTTCTTTTAAATAAATGAATCAAAGCTGAATTTTTAAAATGCCTCTATCATTTATATTGGTTAAATATCTTAAAACATAGTCTTTAAGTTTTTCCAAACATTCCAGCTCTTCCCTTGCCTAAGAAACAATTTAGTCAACTTTACTTTTTTTCCCCCAAAACAATATCTTGCTGTTACATATGCCTCAAAGTGCAACAACTAAAAACTGCAGCGGCTTCTTACTTGAATGACTGTATAATATTTCCTAGAGTCAATCTTTACCTCTCAGTTGGGAAACTTGCTTCAAATTTCATTTTTTCTATGCTGATTATGATTTTTAGATCTTATAGCCTAAAGAGTCTTCTTTTAAACCCTTGAGTTGGAAAGGATGGCTAAATATGACTATTTGCCACATAATTACCATGAATGCTCAGCTGGCCTTGCGCAGTTTATGTTATTCTATCTCTTAACAAAAATTCAGATGACTGGAAACCCAGGAGGTACTGTTGTGAATGATTTCTGAACAAATTAATCTGAAGTTCTTAATTCTAGCTACCAAAGACTTTAAAAAGAAGTCAGTACAATGGCATTATTCATAGATATATTTAGAGAAAAATATATACACATTCATTATGTATATATATACACATACATATATATATACATATGTATGCATGCATATACAAATATACATATATGTATACATACTTTATATACATACATATACACATGTGTGTGTGTTGGTGTGTGTATGTGCAACTAGGTGATGAATAGGGGCTGGCATCAGGAAGGCTCTTTTTTTTTAAGCTCAAATCTGGCTTCAAATACTTGCTGTGCAACCCTGGATAAGTCACTTAACCTTCTTTGTCTTCCAGTTTCCTCATCTGTAAAAGAAGCTGGAAATGGAAATAGTAAATCAATCCTGTATCTTTGTCATGAAAATCTAAAATAGCTCATGAAGAAGCTGTAATGACCGAAATGAATGAAGAACTATACGTGTATATATATATATATATATGCATATATATATGCACATATATATCAATATAGATATACAAATATATATCATTCACCAAATATATCTATATACACTGAGTGTGTATGTGTGTGTGTATAGGAATCCTACTTTGAACATTTACTAGTCACTATAAACCAATACAAGTTCTTTAATGGTTTCCTTATCAATAAAATAGGGATAATAATCTAGACAGTCTTTTTTGAGGATCAAATGAGATAAAGTATGTAGTTTATTGTATATAAATTGTACTGCACAACAATACAATATAGAAACATGAAGCTGAGATCCATGTAATTTTAATTTACTCCAGTTTTAGGTACCTGATCATTCATAGCCACATTGACTAACTCAAATAAGTTTTAGGGTCTTTCAAAGGAGAGTCACCTTAAATCTCAAGTCAAGCCATTTCCTTTTACAAAAAAAAAAGAAGAAGAAAAGAAAAGAAAAACCTCTATTTGCTCTTGATGTTTGATTCTTGTTACAATCAAGATTTTTGTTGTTCCTGGAATTTGATGTCTCCCTGTCAATAAAATCTATTGGTTTGAGTTAGAGGAATAGGTATTTAAGAAAAGAGCCTCAGAAAATAAATTGATTGTCTCTTCCTAAAAAACTGTTTGCAGGGAAGAAAGAATTGGGGAGATGAGTTTCTTATAGGAGCTGAGAGAGAGAAAGAAGAATGTTACAAAATGTATTTGCTCCACATCTCTAAAGGTCTCTTCTTGGCTGGTATGTAACATTCTTTTCAGGTCTATGTGATCACTTGGAAGTGAAGAACCATATTTAGGGAGGATTCACTCCAAAGACATGATCTAAATTGCTCTTCTACACAGGGAAAGGCAAAAAGTGAGAATTTAAGTAATACACTAAAATCATATCTTTAAAGAATTTCACTCCCTATCTTGCTATAATCTATCAAAGAAGTGGCTATAGAATTAATGCTTATGAGCCAAGTGTACATAATTCCCCACTTTATATAATTAAAAAGGGACAAAGGGTCATTCCCATCTAGAAACTCCAAACTGATTCAACTGTTCTGAAAAAAAATTTCTAAGCTCACTCAGCCGATGAAATTGTGCACTTGGCAAATGTTATACAATACAATACATTGATTTCACCACACTATCCTTAGTTATATTCTTAAAGTTTTGTTGAGTTGTTTAAATTTCTCTTGCAACAGCTCATGTTCTTTAATATTAAAGCTCATTCTCTTCTTCCCCATGCTGAAAGATACTCCCAGGAAGTGGTATGAGGTTAAGTCTGTGGTACTGTTAACTGACTTATTTCCAATCAAAATTGACCTTATTATCATCTTACTTTAATGTAAAGGATAATATCATTGTCCCAATTTCTTAGGCTTGCAACTTAGATATCATCCTTAATGCCTCACCATCTTTTTTCCCCCTGAGGCAGTCAGGGTCAAGTGACTTGCCCAAGGTCACACAGCTAGGAAATGTTAAGTGTCCAAGGTCAGATTTGAACTCAGGTCCTCCTGACTTCAGGGGTGGTGCTCTATCCACTGCACCATCTAACTGCCCCTGCTTTACCAACTTTAATCTACCCAACACAACCCATCCAATTCATTACCAGGGCCTGCTGATTTTGCCTTGCCAAAAACTTTCCCCTTCTCTCTTCTGACACTGCTGTCATTCTCGCACAGGTCCACTTCAACTAATGTTGGAATACTGCAATAGCCTGTCCAAATAGACATGTGTGTCTGCATGTTTCAAGTGTCCCCCCCCACCTCCAATTCATTCTCCAATTAGCTACCATAAATCTTCCCTATTTGATAAAATCCAATAGTGTTTTTTTTTTCTTATTTTGTACCTATTTGTTTGCTTTTCTGCCTCCACATTCCATTGCAAGCTCCTTAAGGGCAGGGGCATTCTCTACCCTTTCTTGCCATTTCCAATACTTTATACAGTATCTGGTAATAGTGGAAGCATAATAAATGTTTTTGGACCGATTAAATGACTTTTATAGCCTTCATTCTGCAGAGAAAATCCTGAGCCAAAAAAGCAGAAAAATTTCTTCTCTAGACAATATTTTAATCATTGCCTTTATTAAAATTTACCTTTTTATCTAGGTAACAATTAAATATGAGTGTCTGACATCAATCCAATTCAAAGTAAAAAGAAAGTAAAAAAAAATCAACTCTATCTCCAACTAAACAATTAAGGATTAAACATTTCAGATTCTTTCTCTTTACATTGGCATTTCAGATTTGCCATAGATGTCAGAAAATGCCAAACACTGCTTCCAACCTACTTTCTTCTAATATACATGATAATAATCCAATTGAATCAGCAGAGAAATTCATTTTCAGAAAGTTCTCTATACATTCTTAACAGAGTTTTTGATTTTCAACTGAATGAATAAAAAGAAAAAGTTTCCAATCAGCTTTTCATTCAGGGCATTTAAATTGTGCAGGAACAGCTAGGAAGTACAATGGTTAGAATGCTCTCCCTGAAGTTAGAAAAAACCCGAGTTCAAACCTACTTTTAAGCACATACTAGCTGTGTGACTCTAGAGAAGTTACTTATCCCTCTGTTTCCTCATCTGTAAAATGATCTGAAGACAGAAATGGCAAACCATTGCAGCATCTTTGCCAAGAAAATCCCAAATGGGGTCATGAAGTCTGACATGACTGAGATATAACAACTCTTTCTTGCATTAAAAGACACCTTTCCCTCCCTTTCCCACCAATTTTCAGGGCTAAAAAAGTTATTCCTACATTGGATTCCACTTATATCCTACATTTTGCTATGGGACACTCAGACATCTCTTTTTAGAGATTCTGCCCAATGGTCTTCTCTCTGGCTACTGGACTTAGGAACTGCCCTTATAGTGAATCTTTTCCATAGGGTTTGGGATTGTTCTTTGTCCTTCTTTGCCAAAGACTCTTGTCCTTTCACTAGGCACAGCCACACCCCCATACATACTCCAACCCTCATTTTAAGCATTGCTTTGACTCCTGGCTTAAAACCTCTCTCCTGTTACTGCAGGTCTGCTTTATGCTTTTATGTAACACTTCCTTCCTAGTCTGATTTGTCTACTTCAGGGTTTCTGCAAAATTATAGCAACCTTTTTGTTCATTTTATTTTTTTCTAGGTGGAGGAGTCTGCAAGTGATTTTCCTTATTTCTTTTCTCTTTTTAAATTGTGCATTTCCTCCCAGATTTAATATGTTGAGGTTTTTTTTTTTCCTTTTTCAAGGATCTGGGCTCCTCTATTTCTAAAGTACTGCTGTCTTTTTGCCAACACAATTTCAAAGGGGTTGTCTTTTCATTTCATTTCCAGCCTCAATTCGTTCTAAGCTTAAATTTTGAAACTTACCAACTAAATGCATGACATAAACAAGAAAAATGTTCTACACCATCTGATTCTATCAATCAAAGGCAAAAAAAAGATTTTTATTGAAAAAATCTACCATCCATGTTTCATAATTTTTTTTAAATCATTAGATTCTTTCTTAACACACTAGACCTAAACTGTTAATATAATATGCCACTGTAATAAGTGATTTTTCACTAAAAGCTAATACAAAACAGCAATGCCCACTTATACTACTTTTTTTTTGCTGAGGCAATTGGGGTTAAGTGACTTGCCCAGGGTCACACAGCTAGGACATGTTAAGTGTTTGAGACCATATTTGAACTCAGATCCTCCTGACTTCAGGGCTGATGTTCTATCCATTGTGTCACCTAGCTGCCCTCACAATCTATTTTCTTTATTTTATTTTATTTTATTTTATTTTCCACTTATACTATTTATACTTGACAAAGAATTTAAAATATTATTAATTGCAACAAGACAGGAAATTCTATTAGTGAATTAATATTTTATATTAGGAAGTCAAAATATCATTATTTGTAGATGACTTGATGGTACTTCTAGAAAATAATTAAACTGTCTCAATTTTTTTTTAAAAAGTGAGAGAAAATAAATGAACTTAGTAATGGTTAATAAGCTTTAGCCTCTTAAATCATAGGAATAAGTATCTTTGTAAGAAAAATCAAATGTCTGAGACTTGACATCTAGGATGCATATCTTTTGTAAGGAAAATCATAAAACTAGATTGGCTGATATGAAGGCAGGTCTAAATAATAAGCAGAATATTTAACAACGTTGATTAGGACAAATAAATAATGTAAAAATTAAAATATTCCAAACAATTTACAAACATGCTATAATAATAATAATAAAAGAAAAAATAAGCAGATGGGGGAAGTATTTATGACAAAAATGGCAAATTAAAACTAGACATGTAAATTTTGTAAACAATAAAATTTACAAAATTAACAATAGATAAATGAATCACCTAGTTGCTAACAAAAAATAAGGCAAAAATATACACATATTATTAATTATTCCAAACATAGAAAAATATTCCATACTATCAATAATAAGAGAATAGTGTACTTTTTTCATCCAATCAGGAAAAATAAAAGCAAGAAAAATCAATAATAATGGATTTATGAAAATAAGACATACACAGTAATGACTGAAGAAATTATGAACTAGTTTTCTGAAAACTGTCAGTATGCAATAATTTTAATACATTTTTAATTCAGTAAGCCCATTTGGAGAATGTGTTCTCAAAGTATATAAAAATGGACAAAGGTGGTGGCAAAATCTGCTAAAAATTGATCACATAAAATACTTATTAGTCTACCTATTAAGACACAACCAGGAAATATATGAACACAATTACAAAACACTTTTCACACAAATAAAATCAGATCCAAATAATTGGAAAGATACCAATTGCTCATGGATAGGTCAAGTCAATATAATAAGAATGACAATTCTGTCAAAACTAATTTACTTAGTGTGTCATATCAATCAAGTACCAAAAATTATTTAACAAATCTAGAAAATATAACAACAAAATTCATCTGGAAGAACAAAGGATCATGGGAATTAATGACAAAAAAGATAGTTTAGTAATACCAGATCTCAAACTATATCATAAGGCAATAATCATAAAAACTGTCTAATACTGGCTAAAAAATCCAGTGAAGGGTCAGTGCAAAACACTTAGTACATAAGACACAGTAATAAATGACCATAATTAACTCATGTGTGATAAACCCAAAAACCCCAGGTTGGGGGATAAGAACTCACTGCTTGAGAAAAAATTTCTGGGAAAACTGAAAAACAGACATAAATTAGGTATAGACCAATATCTCACACCAATATAAGATCAAAATGGGCGTAGAATTTTTATATGAAGGGTGATATCATCATCTAATTAGAAGAGCAAGGAAGCAGCAAAATTCATTATCAAATAGATCGTTTTGATTTTATTAAAATTTTTAAAAGTTTTTGTATGAACAAAATTAATGTAACCATGATTAGTAAAGCAGAAAACTGGGAAGCAATCTTTACATCAAGCATGTTTATTAAAGGCCACATTTCCCAAACATACAGAAAACTAAGTTAAATTTACAAGAATGCAAGCTATTGCTCAATTGATATATGGTTAAAGGATATGAACAAGCAGTTTTCAGATGAAGAAATCAAAGCTTTTTAAAGGCACATGAAAAAGTGCTCTACATCACTTTTTTTTTGGAGAAATGCAAATTAAAATAACTCTTAGATGCTGCCTCACACCTATCCAAATGACTAAAATGATGAAAAAAGGAGAGTGATAAATGTTGGAGACGAAATTGGAAAATGTACTGTTGGTGGAGCTATGAACTGATCCAACCATTGTGGAGAGAAATTTGGAAATATGCCCAAAGGGTAACCAAACTATGTATAGCCAAAAATAGCACTACTAGATTTGTATCCCAAAGGTCCCAAAAAAGGACCTACATGTATAAAAAATATTTATAGAGAGCTTTTTTTGTGGCAAAATAGTGGAAAATAAGAGAATGCCTATCAATTGGGGATGCCTGAACAAGCTGTGACACATGAATATAATGGTATAAGAAATAATGCATAGGCTGATATGAGAAAAAGCTGGAAATACTTGTACAAACTGAGTCAAAGTGAAAGGAGCAGAACTAGGAAAAGATTATATACAACATCAACAAAATTCTGTGATGATTATCTGATTCACTTACCTCTTCTTAGCACCACAACAATCCAAGAAAGAGTAACTCACAAAAGAAAATGCTATCCATGAAAAAGATAAAGAAGTGACAGTATGCAGATCAAAGCATATTTCATTCACTTCATTCTTTTTTCATTTCTTTCTTTTGTTCTGTTTCATCTTTCATGAGGTTGACTAATATGAAAATACATTTCATATGATGGCACATGTATAAAATATATCAAACTGCCTACCATATTTGGAAGAGAGATGAGGAAGAAGACAAATTTCCACCTGAAAAACCTGTAAAGATGAATGCTAAAAATGTTGACATATACCTGGGGAAAAATAAAATGCTATTTATTGATAAAGACTTAAAATTGACTTCCTACTCTTTTCAAAATTTAGATATCATTCATTTATACTGTTATATATCCAGTTCTGCAAAAAGGAAGGAAGACAAAAAACATAACTCTTGCTTTCTATTATACACTAAAAGTACCATGCATTTTTTTCTATCCTGTCTATTGAATTTCATCCCCATGCATTTGAAAACGGATGAGGCATTATCTGATTTTTAAATGTGTCCATCACTGCACCTGAAAAGAATAACTGTGTAACTATTGGAAACCAAACTAAATGTAGCTATTATTTTGTGATATGTCACCATAGTAATGCTACCAGTTTGTATTACATGGCATCTTTCACCATACAATCTCAAAACACTTTAGAAAAACTAATCCAACATGCAGCACAGCCATTTGACGTACATTTTAAACTAATCTAGATAAGATTTATTTTGAGGAATAATTAGGAAAGATAAAGTTTTTATTGTTTTTATTCATACTCTCCAATCCTTTAGTTATCTATGTTACTCTCATGGACTTTATCTGAATTCTTCATATCACTCTGTTCTGCATCATTTAACACCTTATTCTGTAGTGTCTTTTTCACCTGTGTCAGTTTCAATAAATAATTTCATTCAAGAAATCCATTCATTCATTTGCTTCTTGGCTCTGGAAAAGATATTAAGTTCAGATAAAATCCAGTTCTGGCCGTTTCAGAGCTAATGTTCTAATAGAACAATAACACAGACAAAGACAGAAATAATTAGAATATAATGCCTGTCAAATGTATTAGAGAAATACAGAAAAGTGTTAAATTACAACCAAGGTGAACGTTTATTACTAAACTTGGTAAATAGGGTTAGAATGTCAGGAAAAATATGTAAAAAGAAGCATCTGAACTAAACTGTTAAAGAGGAAAGAACATTCCAGGCACAGGAAATAACAAATGCATGAGGGTGGAGCATAGATAGAAGACCAGTTTATTTATTTCAGTTGTGTCAAACTCTGACAAAAATGGGGGCCAAAAAAACCATATATACATATCTCTATAGGCTAATATTTGCTATGTTTTATTGTGTTTATTTATTTATTTATTTATTAAAATATTTCCCAACTACATTGCAATCTGGTTCAATTCTCTGGATTACTGAGGGCAATTTATTTGACACTTCTGGTTTATGGCCACTCAGAATAGCAGCAGTCTTTCATATTCTACAGCAAACAGTTACAGCAGCCATAGCAAAGATGCTTGTAGTTGGCATTGATCTTTGCACTACTTATTCCTATATGGGAATCTTCCAACATAGGAAAGTAGAGGTCATTGCTAATGATCATGAATCCAGACCACCTTGAGCTACACCACTTTCACCAACATCATTGTATTCATCACACAAGTAAATTTGTAAATATTCAAGTTACAAGTGACAAGGAACCCCACCAACACAGTTTTTGATTTATTTGATGATGCAATTGTATAATTGCATGTGAAACATTGGTCTTTTACAATGGTGTAAGGTCTAAGGTCCAAGTGGAATATAAAGGAGAAACCATAAGTTTCTTTCCAGAATTATCTTCTATAGTATTGACAAAAATGAAAGAAATTTCTGAAATTTACCTTGTAAAGACTGTCACAGATGCTGGGATCACAGTACTAGCCTATTTCAATGATTCCCAACATCAGCCACCAAAGATGTTGGAACCATCACTGGTCTCAATATGCTGTGAATCATCAATGAGCCAACTGCTGATGCTATTGCTTATAGCTTAGAGGAAAAGGTTGATGCCAAATGTATCAGTCTTTGACCCTGGAGATGGTACTTTCCAGGTTTTTATTCTTACCATTGAAGATGGCATTTTTGAGGTCAAGTCCACAGCTGGATTTACCCACTTTGTTATGGAGGACAATTTTTGACAATCATTTGGTTAACTATTTCATTGCTGAATTCAAGCAAAAGCACAAAGAGGACATCAGGGAGAACAAGAGGGCTATTCGTCATCTGCATGATGCTTGTTAACATGCAAACTGTTCTTTCAGTACACAAGATAGTTTCGAGATTGACTTCCTGCATAAAGGTATCAAGTTCTATATTTCAATCATCTGAGCTTGTTTGAAAGAGCAAAATGCTAATCTTTTCTGTGGCACACTGAACTCTGGAGAAAAGACCTCAAGATAAATCACAGGCTCATTACATCAATTGATAAGTGGTTCACTCACATCACCCAAATACAGAAACTTCTGCAAGATTTCTTCAATGACAAGATGTTCAACAAGTATATCAGTCCTAATAAGGCTGTTGGTTATGGTGCAGCAGTCCAAGTTGCCATTTTATATGGAGACAAATCTAAAATGTATCGAGGATGTTAACTTCTCTTTTCCTTGTAACAAACTGCTTGTGGAAAAACAGTAAATAGATATGCACTAACTATTCACTAACTGAAAACTGAATGCTTACAGGAAACCAGGATCTTAAGGTCACTCTAAGGAGGACTAGAACCAGAATAAAATGAACTAAGGCTAAGAATATAAGATAAAGGAAAGTATTTGACTATGCAAGTACAAAAGTAGTCAGTAGAGGCTTAAGGAACTCCCACTATGGGATACTGCCATTCCTATGCTGGTGTGAGTTAGGGGGGCAACTAGGGAGTGCAATAGATAGGGTACTAGGCCTGGAGTACTAGGCCTATTCCTGAGTTCAAATCCAGCATCAGACACTAGTTGTGTGATCACTCAAACCTGTTTGCTTCAGTTTCCTCATCTATAAAATGAGCTGAAGAAGGAAATAGGAATCTAGTTCAAAATCTTTGCCAAGAAAATCCAAATGGAGTCATGAAGAATCTGAAAACACTGAAATAGATGAATAACATAGATATGTATATTTATGTAGATTATAAATTATACCTCTCATATCTATAAAATATAAAACTTTACAACTAAGAATATTTTCAGCTATCAAGAATAATCTCACCCAATTTAATGTTTTTACAATGCAAATAAATTGCAATAATCATCTACCAAAAATTAATATGAAGAGGAAAAATAAAATTTCTATACATTCTATGACTGTCCATACAGAAAAGAATATAAATTTCCAAGTTTGTCATTGAATTATATGTTCGTTTCTTTAAGAATATCCTTTGTCTAACTGAATCTGATGGTCCAGCCTGGAATAAATTTGACATGTAGATAACTTGTCAATCTTCATATTTGAAATTATGTCACTGAAATTATGTTTCTTTCCCTGGTGTGCTCTGGTCTTTCTCATATTTCCTCATTTGAGCAAGCAATTCTGATTTGACCAACAACGTATGAAAAGGAAAAAAACAAACAGCAGCAGCAGTTGTAGCAGCCATTAATGCAAGATTCAGTGAATGGTAACTCTCAAATGCAAAATCTTACACCATTTTCTTACCACCACTAGTCATGCTCAGGTTTTTAATTTCCTCTTACCTTTGTGTTTTGATTGTATGAGTGCTATAATATAAGTGGTGCACGTAATTCAACTTTAATATATTTATTTAATATATATTATTGTGTAATTATTATGTAATACATTATACATAATATATACTATGAAATATATAGTATTTTTAATATATAATATTCAACAAGTTGTTATTTACATTTTCTTTTTCATTATGCTGGATTTTCTAAATATTCTCAGAAGTTTCTGCAAAAGGAATAGAAGATTAAACTTTCTTGATGTAGATGATAGTATGCATTCAAACATCATTGAGTTTTGTATTCTGTCTTGGAAGAATCACTAAACATCACATGCTCAGTCTCCATTGCTACTTCAGGGCCACTAGGGGTATAGGGAAGATGGAGGCGGAGAAGATGACTGGATCTGATAGTCAAGATGTGGGTGTTCATTGGGGGGATGAATGAGGAAGCCTACTACCTATTGTATATTTTAGTGTTTACTTGTGAAATAAAACATTACAATGAAAGCTCAGTATCTTCAGTGACTGATAATGATTCAATAAACATTGCTAAGTTCCTAATATGTTGTAAGCACTGTTCTAAGCAATGAGGATACAAAGAAAATGAAAAGACAGCTCATAGGCTCAGGGAGTTCATAGTCTCATATGGAAAACAACATGCAAATAACTATGTACAAATAAGCTATAAATTGTATTTATTGGAAATAATCATCAGAGGAAATGAATTAGAATTCAGGGGAATGAATAAAGACTTTTTGTAGAAGATGAGGTTTTAGCTGAGATTTTAAGGAAGCCAGAGAAGCGAGGAGGCAGAGATGGAGAGGGAACATTCTATACATGGGAGACTTAAAATATCTAGAGTCAGAAGAAGGCATTTCTTATTCAAGAAATAGTAAGCAAATAATAGTAGTAACTACTGTTCGTGGATCACAAACTATATGTATGGTATACTAGAAAAGTGATGAGGGAGGGGAGGTTATGGACACCTTTGAAGATCACAAGATTTATATTTGATCCTAAAGGTGATAGGGAGTTCATGAAGTATGCAAAATTGTAACTAAAATATTATTTACTGTCTCCTTGGGTTTACAATGCTAGGCACTATTTGAAAAAGCCTAATGCTGAGTAACAGCCTCTTTGCATCATGGTCCAGCTATTAAACAAATTCAAGTTGAGAAACACTGTCCCCTCTTGCATCAAAGTGCCCCGTATAAGATACTTTTGTTTTCTTTTGTTTTCTTTTTTTTTAAAGCTTTTTATTTACAAAACATATGAGTGATATTTCTACATTGACCTTTGCAAAACTTTTTTTTTGTTGTTCCAAGCTTTTCCCCTCCTTCCCCTCTCCCCCACCCCTAGATGACAGTTAATCTCATACATGCGAAATATATTAAATTATATGACAAATCCAATATATGTATACATATCTATACAGTTATCTTACTGCACAAGAAACATCAGATCTAGAAAGAGATAAAAAAACAACCTAAGAAGGAAAACAAAATGCATGGAAATATTCACAGAAAGCATTAAAATGCTGTGTTGTGATTCACACTCAGTTCCCTCAGGCCTCTCTCTGGATGTATATGACTATCTTCATCGCTGAACAATAGGACCTGGTTTGAATTACATCATTGTTGAAAAGAACCATGTCCATCAGAATTGATCATCATATAGTCTTGTTGCTGTGTATAATGTTATCCTGGTTCTGCTGATTTCGCTCAGCATCAGTTCATGCAAGTCTCTCCAGGCCTCTCTGAAATCATCCTGCTGGCCATTTCTTACTGAACAATAATATTCCATGACATTCATATACCATAATTTATTCAGCCTTTCTCCAATTGATAGGCATCCTTTCAATTTCCAGTTTCTTGCCACTACAAAAAGAGCTGCCACAAACATTTTTGTACATGTCGGTCCCTTTCCCTCCTTTAAAATCTCTT
This sequence comes from Myrmecobius fasciatus, assembly GCA_023553655.1. Taxonomy (NCBI): domain Eukaryota; kingdom Metazoa; phylum Chordata; class Mammalia; order Dasyuromorphia; family Myrmecobiidae; genus Myrmecobius; species Myrmecobius fasciatus. Next base: position 76,321 of record JAJPUD010008748.1, read on the forward strand.
TGGGATATAGGCCCAGTAGAAACACTACTGGGTTGAAGGGTATGCACAGTTTGATAACTTTTTGAGCATAGTTCCACATTGCTCTCCTGGATGGTTGGATCCGTTCACAGTTCCACCAACAATGTATCAGTGTCCCAGTTTTCCCACATCCCCTCCAACATTTGTCATTATCTTTTCCTGTCATCTTAGCCAATCTGACAGGTGTGTAGTGGTATCTCAGAGTTGTCTTAATTTGCATTTCTCTGATCAATAGTGATTTGGAGCACCTTTTCACATGACTAGAAATAGTTTCAATTTCTTCATCTGTAAATTGTCTGTTCATATCTTTTGACCATTTATCAATTGGAGAAAGGCTTGAATTCTTATATATGAGTCAATCCTCTATATATTTTAGAAATGAGGCCTTTATCAGAACCTTTGGATGTAAAAATATTTTCCCAGTTTACTGCTACCCTTCCAATCTTGTCTGCATTCATTTTGTTTGTACAAAAACTTTTTAACTTGATATAGTCAAACTTATCTATTTTGTGATTAATGATGACCTCTAGTTCTTCTTTAGTTACAAAATCCTTCCCACTCCACAGATCTGAGAGGTAGACCATCCTACATGATTCTAATTTGTTTATAATTTCATTCTTTATGTCTAGATCATGAATCCATTTCGACCTTATTTTGGTATATGGTATTAGGTGTGGGTCAATGCCTAGTTTCTTCCATACTAGTTTCCAATTTTCCCAGCAGTTTTTTGTCAAATAGTGAGTTTTTATCCCCAAAACTGGGGTCTTCGGGTTTATCAAACACTAGATTACTATTGTCATTGAATATTTTGTTCTGTGAACCTAACCTATTCCACTGATCCACTACTCTATTTCTTAGCCAGTACCACATGGTTTTGATGACCACTGATTTATAATATAGTTTTACATCTGGTACAGCTATGTCACCCTCATTTACATTTTTTTTCATTAATTCCCTTGAAATTATTGACTTTTTTTTTTCCAGATCAATTTTGTTGTTATTTTTTCTAGGTCATTAAATAATTTCTTAGGAGTTTGATTGGCATAGCACTAAATAAATAGATTAGGTAGTATTGCCATCTTTATTATATTCGCTCAACCTATCCAAGAGCACTTGATATTTTTCCAATTATTTAGATCTGACTTTATTTGTGTGGAGAGTGTTTTCTAGTTTTGCTCATATAGATCCTGACTTTCACTTGGCAGATATATTCCCAAATATTTTATACTATCAAAAGATATTTCAAATGGAATTTATCTTTATATCTCTTGCTGTTGTATTTTGTTGGCGATGTATAGAAATGCTGATGATTTATGTGGATTTATTCTGTATCCTGCAACTTTGCTAAAGTTTTGGATTAATTCTAATAGTTTTTTAGTGGATTCTCTAGGGTTCTCTAAGTAGACCATCATATCATCTGCAAAGAGTGATAATTTGGTTTCCTCATGACCTACTCTAATTCCTTTAATCTCTTTTTCTTGTCTTATTGCCAAGGCTAGCATTTCTAATACAATAATGAATAGTAATGGTGATAGTAGGCAACTTTGTTTCACCCCTGATCTTATTGGGAATGGTTCCAGTTTATCACCATTACATATGATGCTAGCTAATGGTTTTAAATAGATGCTACTGACTATTTTAAGGAAAAATCCATTAATTCCTATGCCCTCTAGTGTTTTTAATAGGAATGGATGTTGGATTTTATCAAATGCTTTTTCTGCATCTATTGATATTATCATATGTTTTTTGTTAATTTGGTTATTGATATAGTCTATTGTGTTAATAGTTTTCCTAATATTGAGCCATCCCTCCATTCCTGGTATAAATCCTACTTGGTCATGGTGTATTATTCTGGGAATGATTTTCTGTAATCTCTTTGCTACTATTTTATTGAAGATTTTTGCATCAGTATTCATTAGGGACATTGGTCTATAATTTTCTTTCTCTGTTATTGTTTTACCTGGTTTAGGTATCAGTACCATGTCTGTGTCATAAAAGGAATTTGGTAGGAGTCCTTCATTCCCTATTTTTTCAAATAGTTTATATAATATTGGAGTTAATTGTTCTTTAAATGTTTGGTGAATTTTATGGAGAGAGGGAAGAACAGTCCTCAAATCCTGAGGCCCCTAAAGGTAAAGCAACTCCAGAAATAGCCCCATGGGGCTGGACTCCATGTCACAAGGCTTTCTTTGCAGATTGCATAAAGGATCTTAAAAGAGAGTTGGAAAAAACATGGGGAAACGAAATGAGATCACTGCAAAATAAAATGGAAAAAATGGAAAAAGACTACAATGAACAAATTGGCCAATTACAAAAGGAGCTAAAAACAGTAACTGAAGAAAATAAGACATTGAAAATTAGAATCAAACAAATGGAAATGAATGACTCATCAAGACTTCAAGAATCAGTCAAACAAAAAAAAAATAATATGAAAAGATGGAGAAAAACATGAAATATCTCCTAGGAAAAACAACTGACCAGGAAAATAGATCTAGCAGAGACAATCTAAGGATTATAGGGCTTCCTGAAAGCCATGATGAAAAAAAGAACCTAGACACTATCTTCCAGGAAATCATAAAAGAAAACTGCCCTGATATTTTAGACCCAGAAGACAAAATACTTATTAAAATAATCCACCAATGACCTCCTGAAAGAAACCCAAAAATTAAATCCCCCAGGAATATTGTGGCTAAATTCCAGAACTATCATACCAAGGTAAAGATATTACAAGAAGCCAGAAAGAAAGAATTTAAATATTGAGGAGCCACAATTAAGATCACACAGGATCTAGCAGCTTCTACTTTGAAGGATGGAAGGGCCTGGAATCAGATATTAGGAAGGACAAAGGAACTTGGATTACAGCCAAGAATAAGTTACCCAGCTAGAATGAGCATTATCTTCCAGGGAAGAAGATGGCTATTCAATGATATAGGAGAATTTCATCTATTACTAATGAAAAGACCAGAACTGAACAAAAAATTTGATCTACAAACACAGAACACAAGAGAAACATAAAAAGGTAACAAGAAAAAAAATCTCCTGTTCCAGTTCCCTGCTCCAGCTCCCTGCCCCAGCTCCCTGCCCTGGTCTTCCTGTGCTGCAGTCTAGGTTCAGCAGACCACCACCCTGCCCAATTAAAACAGACCTGTTTTGAAGTTCTTCCAGAGTATCTTCTTGTAGAAATGTGTTGTCCTCCAGATATTGTGGATTTTTTTACTTCAAAATCAGTCTAGAGGCTCCATATGTTGTTGGTTTGAGGGAATGTTAGAGGAGGTTACAGAGACTCCTGTCTGATTCAATACTTTTGTTTTCTAACAGTGTAGATATAACCTCCCTTTTGCTGAAAATCTGAAATATTTCCAGTTTTCCCCTGAAGATATGGTGTCAGAGAACTAGAAATCACAGAATATCCAGAAATGAGACATTATTAAAGTAAGAAATTTAATTAAAAATTTAAAATCATCTTCTTGGGATTTATATCTCTTTAAAAAGTGAAGAATGATTTCTTCAAAGAGAAATGAATGTCTTCAAGCATGGGTTTAATTCAGTTTACATGCTTACAGTATTATAAATCTATAGCTGGAAGGCTCCCCAAGTCCATCTATACAATTCTACCATTTACAAAGGAGGAAATTGAGGCTTAGAGATGTTAAATTTCCCCAAGTTCATAAAAGGTAAAAATGACAAAGATAGAGCTTGAGCCCAGGTCTTCTAACTCCAAAGCCAATTTATTTAGAAGATGCTACTACAATATGATGAATCAGAGACTAGAAATTTTTCTGTGACTAGACTTGAAGGTAGAAGAGTTTTATTTCACTGCTGATTCATCATTTATTAGTTGCATTTACTTTGGCAAATTATTAAGCCTGTTTCTCCATCTTGCTTTCACTACTACTTTGTAAGACTATTGTAAAGATTAAACACAATTACATACGCAATGTTTTGTAATCATTAAATTCTAATTAATGTAAGCCAATAAAGATAAAAATCATATTTGTTCTGTATTTTTCTTAACACATCAGCTGTATAATAGAATGCTTTTCCTCCTCATATTTCCATCCACCTCTTGGCTTTCTTGACTTCCTTCAAGTCTCAGCTAAAATCTCATCATCTACTAGAATATTTTCCCGATTTCCCCTAACTCTAGTGTAGTCTCTCAGTTCATTATTTGTAATTTATGCTGTAGATAGTTTATATAAATTTATATAGAACTATATAAATATAGTTTCCTCATGTAAAATTAAGATTAAAAATATGCTATCTCCTTATGGGATAGTCAAATGACTATGCGATATGTTTTTATTATCATTGAAAATAAATAAGAATTTTTTGTATTATGTTGGAAGTTTCAGACAAAATCTAAAGACATAGGTAAGTATATTTAAAAAAAAAAAACAAGAAGTAAATGAAGAAGATCAAAGATCTGGAATGACAAGACTTTGAGAAATACAGGTATAGAAAAATTGTATTTAATATCACAGCAAGGAGTTCTTGATAAGGACCCTAAGCATAGAGAATGAGGCTAGAACATTGCCTGTTTTAAGAGGAGTTGTATAAGACCCTTAAAATTAAGAATTTAAACATTATCAGAAATATTTGAATTCTGAGCAAATTAAATACTAACACTGATGAAGTTAGATGATAAAGACTGGTGGTCATATCATGTCATTACAAATCTGCTAAAGTAAAACCTTTGAATTATGGTAAAAATTTGAGTTCTCTCAAAAACCATCCAATTGGGAATGAAATAAAATGAGGTAAACATAAAATTCCAAGTCATCATTTTAGAACCGAAATCAATCAACAAATATCCATCAATCACCTACTATATGCAAGTACTATGAAAGAAACTACTGGGGATATAATAAATTAAAACCTTAATTCTACTGGAGTTATATATCATTTATGCAACTAGACTATGAATGTTGTTTTATTGATTTTGGGGGGGGATTTATTGCCCATATATTGTTTTGATCTATTTCATTGTTAAAGGTAACATAAGGGAAAGAAATTCTCTCCAAGTGCTGACCCACTATGCTTTATTGTTCTTCTACACAGAAAAGTTGTTTTGTTTTTGTTTTTCCCCCATTTTATTTTGCTGTCTTGAGTGGTGATTTTATTAAAGTAAGGAACTTTAGTAAAGAATCTTTTTTTTTTTACTCAATGCATATGGGCAAGAGTTTTGCACCCTATAGTCTACGAGAGTTACATAGGGTCACAAAGTTATTATGTGTAAGTAATAAGACATAAAGGATCTTTTTTCTGTTCTGTGCCATCTTCCTATTCAAGGTACTTCTTTATAGATAAATATTGTATAAATTAATTTGAAAGTAGAAAATGTGCAAAAAAATTATGCAGATAAATAGTACGTTTATACACAACATAAATACGAAAGTCAAATAAGTATATAAAACACATAATATGTAATATAACAGGAGTATTTATTATGAATTCAGTAATAGTTGGAGATCATTGTAGACTAGAATGATCAGAAATGACTCATGGAGGAAGTTTGGATTTAAATTGTACCTGAGAGAGTAGACAGTATTTGTATAAGTAGAAGGGAAGGGAAGGCATCGCTATGGTAAATAACAATTATCTCATAAGCATGAATTATTAAATAAAATGACCTAGAGTTATATACATAAATGTAAGAATCTAAGCTATAAGAAAGTAGAAAATAGTTGCTGCAATATAAACTAAGTAATAGTCATGGCAACAAACTAAAAATATATACAAAACACACACCATTCCACCATTTAAGAAATTAATGATGCAGTGGAAATTATAGATATGGAGCTCCTTTACTTATCCAAATTAAAAACACCTGAACAAATAAACAAAAAAAGAATATTCATCTTTCAACTAAGGCAACCACAGGCAAGGAAACTGTGAAGTAGGCAGGTTTTATTTCATTCAGCATCTGTGAGAAACCTTTTTGAATACTGGGCTTTGCTGGTATTTCTTCAACAAGGTCATGAAGAGATTTTCTAAGTTGTATACTATGCTTTGCCAGCACCACTAACGGTGAAAATTGTGAAACTTTATGGCATTTACTTAATAAATGATATGGTAGTTTAACTTTGTGAACTCCCTGAGTACATGACAATCTTTGTAAATGATTGTATTAACCTTCCACCCTTACCCAACTCCAACTTCTCTGCAACACCTGCAGGATCTTAAATAGTACCTGTATACTTTCAATACCTGTTTTCATTGAACTGAAGAAATATCAAATTTTTTTTTGAAATTTACAACTACTTTAGCTATTGATTTCATTTTTAAAAAGTCCTGCTCTGAAACATTGCTATGGTGAAACATTATTCCTGAATATCAGAAGGCTATGATGGTGGGATGGTCATATTCAACTGGTATAAAAGGGTGTCAAGCAGGAAATCAGGGCTATTTGTTGAAATAGATAAAGCTTTTATTAAGTGCTTACTATGTGTCAGCCTCTGTGCTCAGTGTCAATTGAGGACAAAAGGTATTTAAGTTTAGTGTTATTCATCTCGGGTTTGTCACAAGATGAACAGTTGAGTAACCACAAAAGCCTATCCATTAAACACAGAGTAATAGTAAGTAAGCTCTACAAGGTTTCATGGCTTAATATAATTGCTAAAATATATTTCATACACAAAATATATGAATACTATTTCAATGCATAAGTGCTCATTTTGTTTAGGATATGCTCTATTAAGTTATTGAAAATAAAAGAAAAGAAAGAAATGAAAGGGAAAACAAAATATAACAGAGACAAAAGTCCTGTCGTTATTCAAGAAGCATATTGTGGAAAGGAAAGAGAACTTTTTTCACACAGAGTTCCTAAATTCAGAAAACATCTTTCTGATATTCCTATGTCTCAGACTCATCATCTATTTCAACTCCTATTAAGAAACATAATTTCTCATACCTCTATTTCTTAATTCTTCTCTGAAGGAGAAAAGTTTTTAAAAATAGGAAGCAAATCAATGAAACTTGGACCTAGAATGTGTTCTAGATGTAGAATGAACCCTGAACAAATTTATGGAAGAATAAATGGAAGAAAAGATGGAAAATATAGAATTCCAGAAGAAATCAACTCAACTCTATTTGAAAAAGATCTAGTAGGCCATGGAATTTGTTTTTGCTTTTCTTTAGAGTCTTTTTTATCTTGAAGAGCTATGGTGTCCCAGTAAATCTCAGAATGTGTGAGGGCCAAAAGTTATTAAGGAAAGGGCCAAAAGTTATTAAGGAAAGGGCCAAGAATTATTAAGGAAAGAAAAGGAGAGAGAAAGAGAGAGAAAGAAGTGGTTCATTCAGGTGAGCAAAGTCTGAATCAGATGAACATTTGATAACTAAATGGTTTAAAAGGTTAGAAAGCAAAATCTTTTACTCCATCCCAGTCCCCTTTCTTCATGGTCTTCAGGGTAGGAGAGGTACAGTAGAGAGAATGACTAAGTTTCAAAGATTAGTTGAACATTATTATTTTTTAATATATAAAGCTTCCTAAATCTCTTGGAAATGGAAATAAGAGCATGTTAAAACATAATAATCCTTGAAAAATGAAAGTTCCCTAATGTTCCTCTAGAACAATAATAAAGTCTATAAATATATCTTCTAATGTGGACCACAACATAACATTTTCATGCTCTCTATTGATGTTTGCTTGCATTGTGTTTCCTTTCTCTGATTTTCTTTTTTTTTTCTTGTAGATAGGATTTTTCTTGCACAACTTGTCAAGTATTATTAACATGTAGTGGACTTCCTGCCATCTAGGGGAGGGGAGGAGACTGGGGGTAAGATTTGTAACTGAAAGCTTTGTAAAGATCAATGCTGAGGAACTACCCATACATATGTTATACAAATAAAAAGCTTTAATAAAAAAAAAAACAACATTAAAATAAATATATCTTCTAAAAACTGGGTA
>JAJPUD010008749.1:820-10904 GCA_023553655.1 Myrmecobius fasciatus
TTTTTTAAGTATGATTCAATATATATTCAGAGTTCTCTCTCTGGAGGTAGGTAGTATTTTTCTTTTTTTTTCTTGTCAAGATAGCTCTTTTATTATTATTTTTATTATTAAAGTTTTTTATTTACAAAACATATGCATGGGTAATTTTTCAACACTGACCCTTGCAAAACTTTCTGTTCCAAATTTTGCCCTCCTTCCCCTCACCCCCTCCCCTAGATGTTACAATGTAGGCTAAATCCAATATATGTATACATATCTATACAGTTACCTTGCTGCACAAGAAAAACCAGATCAAGAAGAGAGGAAAAAACTAAGAAAGAAAATAAAATGCAAGCAAACAACAACAGAAAGAGTGAAAATGCTATGTTGTGGTCCACATTCAATTAGTTTCCACAGTGCTTTCTCTGAGTGTAGATGGCTCTCTTCATCACTGAGCAATTGATTTGAATCACCTCATTGTTGAAGAAGAGAACCTTGTCCATCAGAATTGATCATTGTATTGTCTTGCTGCTGTGTATAACGATCTCTTGGTTCTGCTCATTTCACTCAGCATCAGTTCTCTCTCCAGGCCTCTCTGAAATCATCCTGCTGATCATCTGTTATAGAGCAATAATATGTAATATCACTCTTTATATCCAAATCATGAACCCATTTAGATCTTACCTTGGTATGTGGTGTTAGGTGTGGGTCAAGCCCTAATTTCTTCCACACTAGTTTCCAATTTTCCCAGCAGTTTTTGTCAAATAGTGTGTTCTTATCCCAAAAGCTGGGGTCTTCGGGTTTATCAAACACTATACTGCTATAGTTATTGCCTAGTTTGTCCTGTGATCCTATCCTATTCCACTGATCGACTACTCTATTTCTTAGCCAGTACCAAATGGTTTTGATGCTTTATAATATAGTTTTAGGTCTGGCACAGCAAGGCACCTTCATCAGCATTTTTTTTTTCATTAATTCCAGCAGGTAGCCTTTTTCATCAAACTTCTTGGATCATTTCTTGATCAGAGAGGATAAGCCTATCACTTGATTATCCTTACTATATTGCCGTTGCTGTGTCCAATGGAACCTCTTTCTTTGGCTTCTTACCCTATCAAGCACTGAATTAAATGTCCATAAAATGGCCTTATGCTTGGAAAAATGTCATGGAAGTAAGAGCACTGTTTCCTTTTTGTCAATGGCTGACTGTAGCTACATCAATGTAGCACTCCATGCCAAAGGCTTTTAACTTCTGTAGGAGGCCATAAGACAGCTCTACCCATAAGGAAGTTTGGGTTCATGGCTGTGTCTGCACCCATGGGCTGGGGTATACCCAGCATTACACTTGCTGAGTGCAGAAAGCTTTGCTGTTGCAAAATGCCAGTGAAGAAAGTCGGGTAACTAACTGATATTCCTTGCAGCTGACACTGGATCTGTTCAGAATCTGTTTCCCAACAATTACTTGGTCAGATTCCTTGCTTGCAACAACATGTTAGATGACTAAAACCTTTGCCTACAGGGCAAAGAATGGCATGCTTTAATGAGTGGAATTTTCACATTTCAGGGCTTGCCTGCTAAAAACAAGAATAACAGCAAAGCTACTTTCTACGGAGACTCTACTAGTTTCATTGCAGCAATTATTTTCTGGTATATCCTTTTCATGTTTTCATTTTTATACTTATTTAACAGGTCTGCTATGGTTTTTAGAGATAGCATTAAAGTTCAGAATCATAATTAGAGTTCTACAAAGTTTTGCCCTTTAGCACCAAATTATGGATATTTAGTGTTCTTCTACCCAAGGAATACAAGTGTGGGGTAGGTCTGTCCTACAACAAAAAGCAGATAGGAATGAGGTCAATTGGAAACATACTCCCCCTGAAAAGGCACAGTCCTTAGCAGAAAGGCAATGCAATTCCTAGACAGCTCAGGACTGAGTGGTGGATCAGGGAAGGGTTCCCCCAGATGGCTTTCCAACCACAGAAGACTTCACAACTCCAAAAGGAGGGGGCATACTTTTCAGCCCCTTACTCTGCCTGAGGAAGGGAGAAAATAGGAAAGTGAACTCCCAGACTATAATCCCCACCTCTCTAATCCCTAAATTTTATTTGCCCCAGGCACTCAAATCCCTTGTTATAATTCTGTTAAATATTTCTGTCAGAAGTGATTGTTAAAGGATTAAGTAGGTCTATAAATATGGAAGAAGAAGAAATTAATCCAACACAATAGCATTAATATCTCCTCACCTCTGTAAACCTCTCATCTCCATTAAAAATTCTAGATGACATTTTAGAAAGATAAGGGCAATATCAGCCAATAATCAAGGCTCAATCAGTATATCCTATTGTCAAAGAAGCTTTTAGACCTAATTAATGTAAAACTACAAATTCTTTGTATGGAGAGAGTTCTAAGTCTGAACTCAATTAAAGCTACTATGTGCAATTAAAAAACAATCTTCTAGGCTCTTTCAGGAATTGTTATTATTCTCTCATTCTTTACCCATATAGTTAGTATCAATTTGAGGACATTGTCAGTATCTACTTGACAACTGAATATTCGCTTTAGAAAATAAAAGGGATGAATCATTAGCTTTCAATGAGAAAAGCTGGAAATAAAGTCTTTAAATTCTCCTTTTAAATTTTATTCAATTTTCTCCTTAAACTGTCATTTAAAAATTTCATTCTCTGCTCTAGTGCTTCCTTCAGCTTTTAATGTCACTTAATTCTTTTCTTATTTTGCCTTAGAACTACAAGTAACTTGCTCTGTGACCTTTTGTTTCTTCTTCCGTAACTCCTTGGTCTCCAACTGAAGGTTATATATATGTATATAAAAGGAGTCTATAAGCACCTTTTTTTAAAAGAAAAAACTACTCTCTGTGGTATATCTTCCTTACATTGTAAAATCATGAAGGATTGGACTCATGGTACAAACACAAGTCCGGTAAAAGTTCCATGCACTCCATGGCTGGGAGCAGCACGCTCCACCTCCTACACACTCCACTACAATTCGGGGGAGGGAGAGGAAGGAGGAAGAGGGTTTTAGGGGGAAAGAGTCCAATTATTCTAGTCTAAAGTGCCATCTTGTGGCTAATGGGAGGAACCATACTTTCCAGATCACCTGTTTCTTCATGTACAATAACACTCAAGTTTCATTTCAAGCAAAATTCTTCTCATGTAATTGTAAAATATAAAAATAGTAGCATTTATATAGCTCCTTAAGGTTTGCAAATCACTTTATAAATATGCTTTTATCCTCACAACCCTTATTATTTCCATTTTACAGAGGAGGAAATTAAGGCAGAAAGAATTAATATGATTTGCCCACAGTCTCACAGAAGTGCTTGTAGTTGGATTTGAACGTAGGTCTCTGGCTCTTTGTCCAGAAATCTATGTATTACACCATCTGTGTATGCATCAAAGTCTTTAAAATAACCTTTCCTTTTTATTCTTTCTTCTACCATGAAATACTTACCTCATAAAATATCTCCTCCATTTGTTTTACCTGGAAGACGAACCTTGTTTAAATTACAAGAATATTATACTTCCATGAAAGAAAAGGAAAACTTTAGTTATTAAAGAAATTAAACATAATAAAGAATTAAAGTTAATAACTTCTAAAAAAAATACTTGTGAGGACTAAGATTTCCTTTTAGAATCTCCACAAAAGTCTCTGTCAGTCTCTCAACCTCCTCTTATAAAGTTTCTCCCACCCTCCCTCACCAACTTAATAGAGGAAGGATGGAGATAATTAGTACATCCTTTTGCCACAAAAACAAAACCAAAAACCTCACCATCTTCATTCAATGAGGTTAGCATAATAAATCATCTGTCCAATACTCTTTTCTTTTAGAGTTTGCTCCCTTGACTTTGGCCTTTTGATCTGGCTTTTGACCAATGTAAAAGACTTTTTCTTCCCATTTCCCAACTAGCCCATGGATTTGATTACCTGTGAACTTTGAATTGATTTAAATTATTATTTTCTTTATTCCTTTGAAAAATTATTCAGATCACATGCTTTCTTTCCTCAAGAAGTTTCTTTTCCTCAGGCCTATTAACTGGCTCTTAATCACCTGAAAAGATAAGCATATCTTAGGGGAGCAGAGAACAGAATTCAAGATAAATTAAGAGCTACTTTAATTTAATTTTCTTTTTTTTCCCCTCTGAATTTATGTAATTACTAGGATTGGACCAGTACTGTATTATTCTACTTTCAGTGTACATGTGCAATATTTTAGCTATATTATGGGTAATGACTTGCTATAGGCTAGTTTGTGAACCTAATTTATAATATTTATTATACTGTTTCTATGGAAAATACATTATGGGTTTCAAAGAACTAATTTATAAAAGAACTTTTGAAATACAACTTCACAGCTTTTCTTATAAGTGAATTAAACCAATTTGAACAGATATAATCATAAAATATGAGGGTAGAAGTGACTTCAAGGAATATAACTAGTCTACCCCACATCAGAATTTCTTCCGTAGCACATCAAATAAATGGTAAGAGTGGTAGAGAAAAAGATATAGAAAAAGAGATCGTATTATTTCCCCTGGAAACTCATTCCCCTTTTGGATAGTTCTATGGGTTACAATATTTTTCCTACTTCAAGGCTAATTTTGCTTCTTTAAAATTACCATTCATGGCCCTTTGGAGTCAAGAAGAAATAACTTTGATCTAATGGAGGTTGATGTCCAATGAAAAAGTCAGTTAAAAAAAAATTAGCTGGAATCCTGAGCTTCAGCAATCTAAATTGAATGAATGTTAGAACTAAGTTTGGCATTCATATGTGATTCAGGAATTCACATGCCTGAAATACTTTCTCTCTTTCTCTCTCTCTCTCTCTCTCTCTCTCTCTCTCTCTCTCTCTCTCTCTCTCTCTCTCTCTCTCTCTCTCTCTCTCTCTCTCTTCCCCTCCATTTCCCTGTTTTACCTTTACCTTTAAAGGTTTTGATAAAGGCCTCATTTCTAAAATATATAGAGAATTGTCTCATATTTATAAGAATTCAAGCCACACTCCAACTGATAAATGATCAAAGGATATGAACAATTTTCAAATGATGAAATTAAAACTATTTGTAGTCATATGAAAAGGTGCTCCAAATCACTATCGATCAGAGAAATGCAAATTAAGACAACTTTGAGGTACCACTACACACCTGTCAAATTGGCTAAAATGACAGGAAAAGATAATGATGAATGTTGGAGGGAATGTGGGAAAACTGGGACACTGATATATTGTTGGTGGAACTGTGAACGGATCCAACCATTCTGGAGAGCAATTTGGAACTATGCTCAAAAAGTTATCAAACTGTGCATACCCTTTGACCCAGCAGTGTTTCTATGGCGCCTATATCCCAAAGAGACCTTAAAGAAGGGAAAGGGTCCCACATGTGCAAGAATGTTTGTAGCAGCCCTCTTTGTAGTGACTAGAAACTGGAAAATGAATGTATGCTCATCAATTGGAGAATGGCTGAATAAATTACGGTATATGAATGTCATGGAATATTATTGTTCTGTAAGAAACGACCAGCAGGATGATTTCAAAGAGGCCTGGAGAGACTTGCATGAACTGATGCTGAGTGAAATGAACAGAACCAGGAGATCATTATACATGGCAACAAGAAGACTGACTATATGATGATCAATTCTGATGGACGTGGCTCTTTTCAACAACGAGATGTTTCAAACCAGTTCCAGTTGTTCAGTGATGAAGAAAGCCATATACACCTAGGGAAAGGCTTGTGGGATCTGAGTGTGGACCACAACATAGCATTTTCATGCTCTCTATTGATGTTTGCTTGCATTTTGTTTTCCTTTTCAGGTTTTTTTTTCTTGCAGATCTGATTTTTCTTGTACAGCAAGATAACTGTATAAATATATATATATATATTTGATTTGTCAAGTATTTTAACATAATTAACATGTATTAGACATCCTGTCATCTAGGAGAGGGGGTGGGAAGAAGGAGGGAAAAAATTTGTAGCAGAAAGCTTTGCAAGGGTCAATGTTGAAAAATTACCCAAAACATATTGCATATGTTTTGCAAATAAAAAGCTTTAATTTAAAAAAAAAGTGCAACCAGTAAAAAAAAAAAGAAAAAGAAAAAAAGAAAAAGAAAAGAAACTGTGGGTCACAAGTCCATATGGGATCATATAACTGAATGTGGGAATTATGAAATTATGACTTTTACCAATAAATGTTTGATTTGTATATCTATTTTGTATACTTATATACTCAGGATCACATCAAAAATTTTCAGATGAAAAGAGGCTATGCGTGGAAAAGGTTTAAGAAGTCCTGTTCTAGTTGATATTGTCCTCTCTCCTGTTTCATATATATGTATGTCTGCTTTCTCAATATTAAACTAGTCTATCACCTCTCATTCTTACTTAAGCCATGTTCTTCTTTATCAGTCCTCTGTAATAATCATGGTTGATCATTTAGCTGGTCAGAGTTCTTATGTCTTTCAAAATAATTTATTTTTACAAAATTGATGTTTTAGTGTAAAATGCTCTAGTTCTGCTCATTTCATCTTGCATCAGTTCATATAAATCTTTCCATGTCTCTTTAAAATCATCTTTTCCTCATTTCTTGTAACTTCATTGTTTTCAACTACATTCATACCCAACAATTTGTTCAGCTATTCCCCAATTATTTTCTAGCAATTCTACAATTGCTCTCTTACTTTCTAATAGTATAGATATTAAATCAAAATCAATGTGAGGAATTAATGAAGATATAAAGAATATTATTGTAAGAAGACAGAGGTGTCAAACACAGCCTTTGGGACACTTCTAAATACAATCTGACATTAAAATTTAATTGGAAAATATTTAATAAAATAAATAAAAATTCAATAAAACATGGATAATTTTCCATTTTATTATTTGCTATGGTTTAGTGGCCCTCATTTCTATTTTATTTGACTCTACTGAAATAAGAATCTTTGACCTACCTTAAAATCAAAAGAGGGAGAGACAGAGAAAGAGAAAAAAGAAAGAAAAAAAAATGAGAGGAAGAAAGAAGAAAGGAATCAAAGAAAAACTATCCATATCTATTAGAATTTCTAATTCTAGAAGGAAAAATAGAAAGAACCTACCAGTCAACCCCCTGAAAGTACCTCTAAGATGACAAATCCCAGAAACATTTTAACCAAAATTTCATATGTAGTCCAAAATTTCCAGGTCAAAGAAAAAATCTTGCACACAATCAGAAATCAATAATGGAGGTACCAAGAAATGACAGTCAGAATCACACAAACCTTTAACAACCTTTTATTGCTTTTTTAAAACAGTATTTTATTTTTCTAAACACATGCAAAGATAGTTTTCAACATTCAATCCTGCAAAACCTTATGTTCCAAATTGTTCTCCCTCTTCTCCTCTATCCCCTTCTCTAGAAAGCAAGCAATCCTTTGTAGGTTAAACATATGCATTTCTTCTAAACATATTTCCACATTTGTCCTGTTGCACAAGAAAAATCAGATCAAAAGGGGAAAAAACATGAGAAAGAAAAAAAAAAACAAGCCTACAAACAACAACAACAATGATCTGAAAATATGATTCTTTGATTCACATTCAATCTCCATGGTTCTCTCTCTGGATGTAGATGCCCCTTTCTATCACAAGTTTATTGGAATTATCTTGAATAACCTCATTGTTGAAAAGAACCAAATCCATCATAGTTGATCACCACATAATCTTGTTGTTGCTGTGTACAATGTTCTCCTGACAATCACTTTAATGTAAAAGAGAGCTTGCAATACAATAATTCAAAAGACAAATGGCAGAGAGTTGCAACCAAGAATAACTTAATCTGCAAATATGGACCTCTACTAGAATAAAGGTCTCCTAAGCATTCCTAATGCACAAATCACATTTGGAGTAGAAATCCTGGAATGTAAATAGTTCAAGAGAAAACTAGAAAGGTAAAACATCTGAGCATTTGGAAGAGGTTATTCAAAGATGAAGGTCTTAAATTCCAATGGGGGAGAAGAAATAATTGACTCTGCTTTCTGAATCCCAGGAAGGCAGAGATGGTTTGATAATAGAAAACCTATTAACATAAAATATATTTTAAATAGCAAAAAGAATAAAATTCATCAATAGATGCTTTAAAAAAATTTTGACATAATATAATATCCATTGAGATATGAAACCATATTGAGAGAAAAAAACATATGAAATCATGGGAATAAATGGACTTTTCCTTTATGTAGCAATAAATGCTGACAGTTGTTCCAAAAAATCAGAAGGCTCTTGGAAATCTGAGATTGATCACAGAAAGAAAGTTTAGAAAGGTAGATAAGACTGACAAGGCTTCAGATGTAGAACAACTCTTCCAACTATTTATAATATTAAGCATTAAGCATTATATTAACCTTTACTGACTTTTACTTACTGACTTCTTATTAGGCTTTCAGTGGGAGATAAGGAGGACTCTTTTTATTTTCTTTACTTTCACAATTCTGACTAAGTTGGAGATTATAGAGATAAATACACACAAGAAAAGAAAAGTACTTTTTTTCCTGGCTTATTGAAATTTATGGCATTATAAACCAATTAGAGACTAAGACTGTAACTAAAATGTGATGTTTTTACTGTAAATTTCCAAATTGTGGGTTAAAATTGTTTTAATTGCTAAAACATTTTAGTGTGCTTGGGGAGTTTCACAGCTAAGATTAAGATTAAATACAAATAACAAAAAAACTTCCTTCCCTTCCTGGAGGGTGATAGATATCTTTATTGTTCCAGCAGAAAGTTATTTCATCTACTAGAAAATAAGCAGAACTGAAGCCAGTTTGAAATAATTCAACTGAATTTAAATTGTTTAGGTAAATTAGTAGCAAAGCCACCTAAATGGAAATAGACTATGCAACTGCTAAGGTAAAAAGTCATTTAAATCTTTTCTGACTGTTTTTGTCCCATTTGGGGTTTTCTTGGCAAAGATGCTCAGGTGGTTTGTCATGTTCTTCTCTAGATCTATTCTTTTGACAATTTATTGTTTGAAATAGATTGTAGACAATTATTTGATGTAGGGTTAGGCATTCTATGAAACTGTCAACTTTAGTGTATATCTTATGTCCTCCAAATCTTATTTTGGAGACTTGTCAAGGAAAGTCCACAAGAGCTTTATAAATACTTCATCTCAGAATTCAGCTTTGCTCTAGAAATCTCCCCCTGGACTGGTTAACTAACGAGGTGAATACAGACAAAGTAAAGAAGGCAAAATTATTATCTGCCATATTCCTGGTCTACATTCTTGTCTTTCTTATATCTGTCAGCAGCATAGATAAATCTGTGCTGTGTTCTGTCCAAGACAAAAATTTACTCTTTTCCTACACCTGTTCTTAATGAAACCATGTTGCTTCTAAGTGAATGGGCTTATCTTTCTAAAAGTTGGCAAAGCAATTCTTTAATAATGTCTTTGAGAATTTTAGATAAATAGAAGTTGTCACTAATTTATAGTTTGCAGACTCCATCTTTCTCTCTTCATTTTTAAAATGTCACTCAACATCTGTCTATGTCTTATATCATCTTTCCCAATCATTGTGGTCTTTCAAAAATGACTGAATATGGCTCAATATTGTCACCTGTTTCAGTGAACTAGAATGTAGCTCACCTGGGAATAGTAGTTTAAACTAAAGAACAGCTGGATATCCTCTTGCCATCTTCTCACTTATCTTGGGTTTCAATCCTATATCTCATCTTTATTCTATCCTTTTGAGGCCAAGAATTATTCTCTTTCTCTGGGAAAAAGAAGCAAAATAAAACTGAGTAGTTAGGGCTTCTCTCCCAGCATGCAGTATTATGATGCCATCATCTCCAGTCAGCAGTCTTATCTGCTTCTCCCCTACAGTCAAAAACAAAACAATGATATAAGATCTTTTGTTTATCCTTAGCTATCCTTTCCATCCTCAGCTCATTCTGAACCTTACTAATCATATTATCATTCCTTAAAGCACCTTGTTGTGTCCATCCCTAGTTACCTGCCCTTATATCTATTTTCTCCATGTGTTCTCTTAACATTTAAGTTAAGTGATGATGATTTTCCTGTGCCTCCATATTTAGATACTTTTGTATTTCTCCCTCTTAGAATATGTTTTTAC